>JAYESA010000004.1:349604026-349688842 GCA_036927795.1 Iris macrosiphon
AACAAAATTTATAAAAAATACACAATTAACCCAAATTAAAAAAAATACCCGACTCTGGAAATGGGCTAGTGACAGTATGTCATAAAAAGCCAAAGATCAAGTCTTTGAAGTTTTCAAAGACTTCCATACCAAAGTAGAAAGAGAAACGGAAAGCTCTTGAAGTGTATTCACACGAATAATGGTGGTGAGTATACTTCAAGGATGTTTGAAGATTATTATTCTAAATATGGTATTAGACACCAAAAAATTGTCCCACACACACCATAATATAATGGGATTGCAGAAAAAATGAACCGCACAATTATAGAAAGGATAAGAAGTATGCTATCTTTAGCAAAATTACCAAAAAAAATTTGGGGAGAGGCAGTGCGAACAGCCTGCTACTTGATAAACTTGTCCCCCTCAGTTCCTTTGGATGAAGATATTCCTGAAAGGGTTTGGAGTGGAAAGGATATTTTCCTATTCCTACTTGCATGTATTCGGGTGCAAGACATTTGTGCATGTACCTAAGGAAAAAAGAACAAAACTTGATGACACAGCCATTCCATGCATCTTCTTAGGATATGGAAATGATGAATTTGGATATAGGTTGTGGGATCCTATAAACAAGAAAATTGTAAGGAGCAGGGATGTTGTATTTTATGAAGATAAAACACTTGCTGATTTTAAAAAAGGAGAAAAGACACAAAATACTCATATTGTCCCATAACCAATCTCCACGCCTATTGTTATTCCTTCTCTTATGCCAGAAAATAATAATTTTTAAGATGTGCATGAAGAAAAATTATAGGTTTTTCAGGTTCTGATCAGGGTGAGCATGAGCATGCAGAACCGCCGCTTATGGATCAGCCACCAACACCTCAGTTGAGACGGTCGGAGAGGGAACGACAACCCTCAACTAGATATCCTTCTTCAGAATATACTATGGTAACAGATGCAGGTGAACCAGAAAGTTTTCATGAAGCACAAGTCAATGAAGATCATGTCAAGTGGAAGAAAGCTATGCAAGAGAAGATGGATTTTTTGCATAAGAACCACACTTATGACCTGGTGAAGCTACCAAAGAACAAAAAATCCTTGAAAAATAAATGGGTGTTCAAAATCAAGAATGAAGGAAATGGCCAAGTCAAGTACAAAGCTCTCCTCGTGGTGAAAGTTTCAGTTAGAAGCAAGGTATTGACTATGAAAAAATATTTTCTCCTGTTGTGAAGATGTCTTATATTCGCATTATTCTTGTCTTGTTGCTTTCCAAGATCTTGAAGTTAAGCAGTTAGATGTGAAGACCGCATTTCTCCATGGTGATTTGGCGAAAGAAATCTATATGGAGCAGCCAGAGTGTTTCAAGGTAAAGTACAAGGAACACTTGGTTTATAAATTGAAGAAGAGCTTGTACGGGCTCAAGCAGGCACTGCGACGGTGTTATAAAATGTTTGATTCTTTTATGCTTGACCATGAGTACAAAAGAACATCTTCAGATCATTGTGTTTATGTCCAGAAGTTCTCTGATGATGATTTCATTATTCTCTATTTATATGTTGATGATATGCCTGTTGTTGAAAAAGATATGTCCAAGATTGACAGGTTGAAGAAAGAGTTAAGCAAGTCCTTTGATATGAAGGACTTAGGAGCAGCACAACATATATTGGGAATGAAGATCTCTCAGGACAGAAGTGCAAGAAAGTTATGGCTATCACAAGAAAGATACATTGAACGTGTTCTAGAGAGGTTCAATATGGTGAACTCTAAGCCAATCAGCACACCGCTAGCAGCTCATTTTAAGCTAAGTGCACAACAAAGCCATTCAAGTGAGAAGGAGAAGGAGGAGATGAAGAGCATTCCATTTGCCTCGATCGTCGAAAGTTTGATGTACTCAATGGTTTGTACAAGATCCGACATAGCACATGCAGTTGGAGTGGTAAGTCATTTTTTTGCCAATCCTGGTAAAGCACATTGGGAAGCAGTAAAGTGGGGATCCTAAGATATCTTAGAGGAACCTCTAAATATTCTTTATGTTTTGGAGATGAAAAACCTATCTTGGAAGATTACACTGATTCTGACATGGCAACTAACTTGGACAAGAGTAAGTCCACATTAGGATACTTGTTTACCTTTGTAGGGGGAGCCATATAATGGCAATCAAAGCTGCAAAAGTGTATCGCTCTATCCACCACAGAAGACAAAATCCGTCTGACATGATGACGAAGCCTCTACCAAAAGAGAAGCATAACTTCTGTCGTAGGAAGGCATTTATGACTACTATTTGAGAACTTTTTCTCATGAGGATGGAGGGGAAGATTGATGGGAACGGGGTCCATCCCTATGATGAATAAACATGAATTTGATCCATGGAAATCGGTCACCCATGGTTGGGTTCGGCCAAGTACTTAACCATTTTTCTGGGTGCAGTTTCTGTGACAAAATTTAGTTTTGGAAGGCTATTTTGAAGCTGTTGTAATTATTATTTGGTTCGGTCTTCAATACAAAAGTTGTTGAAAAAGTTTTCTCTTTCATCCAGGCTTTGAACCAGGTTATTTGGAGGTGTATTGAAGAAGTTATGACCATATGAAGTAGCCTATCTATTCATATTCTGCATGCATTTAGCTTGCATATAGCATTGATGATAGATGAACGAATCTTGAGAGAAGGAATGAATCTTCCCTTTGGACTTCTCCATGCAATGAATGTGATGTATATAAGAGGCATATTCTCCCTATAAATAGAGGGAAGATGGTGAAGGTTGAACACAACAAGTAATAAGAAGAACAATACACAACTTGTAATCCTCACACTTGTAATCCACCTCAAGTGAGTTTGTGAGAGAAAGTGATCCTCAAGTTAAGTTGTACCAACTTGAGAGAATGCCCTTGTAATCTTTTATTTGATTTCAGCCTGAGTACGAGTGATGCTCTCACGTTCATATCACATAGATGGTTACAGTAGTTTACCCTTGAGTATGTGGTATTATACTGTTTTACTGTTAGCATGTTGTTTCTTATACCTTGTTACGTCCCTCTGAGGACCTGGTCCCCTGCCAGTTTTTGCAGCATAAACGGTTATGGAGCCTTTGGAGTTATTGATGGAGTTGCTTGTCTTGCAGGCATTGGTACAGGTCCTTATATCATTTCTACCGGAGTTATGGTTATTTATTCATATTATTTATTCATCTGCTGATGTTGCCTAGTTTTATAGACTAATATTTTTTTCTCGAGTCTATTCGAGTTTGTGTGTTACTGGGCGGCCGACTTTAGCACATGTAGCTCATTCTTGTGTATTCTGTTCATTGTGGATTGAGGCATAGATATTTATATTTACTTGATTATTTAGATAATGACCATTATAATACAGCTTATACGTATTCGAGTCGGACCAGAGTCTGGTCGAATGCGTAGCTGGCATGTTACGTATTCCTAGTCCTACGTATTTTGTGACTGGGGCATGACAGTGTTTAAAACCACCGATGCTCAAGGCAAGATTCGCACTATACAACAAATTGCCCCCATGATCTAGCAAGTTCACAAGAGAACTTCTGGAACACTCTTGGTCACCTTCAGATCACTCGGAAAATACTTTGTGGAAGGGTGCTCACCATTGCCGCATAAGGCTCTGGTGCTCTCTGGTTTTCTAGTTCAGTTAGAATTTCTCAACACCTCAAATGAAAGAGGAGCACCTCTATATATAGAGGAAATCAACACCTATACGGCACCAGAAAGAACGTGGCGCATATGCGCTGAAGACCAGATACCAAGGCGCATGCGTCGCCTCCGTCGCATGTGCCACCAAACGTCGAAAGTAGCCGCTGAGAGCAGACATCATCGAAAGCAGCAGCGTGCACAGAAAACCACGTGTCGTCGTACGCTTCCTACGCCGCTCGTACCGCATGACGTCGCCAACAACATATCATGTCCCCTCCACATCAGGCCGCATTGCGCCTGGCCGAATAGCCCCTGATCGCATAGCGCCAGGCCGCATAACACCATGCCGCATAGCTCCAGGCCGCATAGCTCCTGGCCTCATAGCCCTTGGCTGCATAGCGCCAAGCCGCATAGTTTTAGGACGCATAGCACTAGGACGTATAGCTCCAGGCCGCATAGCTCATGGCCGCATAACACCATAAAACATGTGTCCGAGCAAGCAACCGTGCATGCAACTCAAGCATAAAATAAGGACACGAGCGCCATGCGACGATGCTGACGTGCTAAGTGCAAAGTGTGCCAACAAAGTACCACTTTGCTCCTTTGAGTCCGAGTCCGAGTCTGAGTTGCTGCCACATGACGCCGCCAACAACAGATCATGTCTCCTCCACATCAGGCCGCATTGTGCCTGGCCGCATAGCCCATGGCCGCATAGCTCCAGGCCGTATAGCTCCAGGCCGCATAATACTAAGCTGTATAGCTCCAGGCCGCATAGACCCTGGCCGTAGAGCCCCGGGCCACATAGACCCTGGCCGCATAGCTCCAGGCCGCATAGCTCATGGCCGTATAGCACCATGAAGCATGTGTCAAAGCAAGCAACCGTACATGCAACTCGCGTATTAAATGAGCGCACGAGAGCCACGCGACGATGCTAATGTGCTAAGTGAAAAGTGTGCCAACAAAGTGCCACTTTGTGCCCTTGAGCCCGAGTCTGAATCCCAGTCGCTAAGCCCCTTCGGGGCTTAGCTTCTTAGGAAAACTTCCCAAAGGTGGTGACAAAATAAAGATTGTCATAAAGGGGTTCATACTTAATCCCTCTAGGAAAATTAACCCACATGGGCCACCACCCCATGGGCATATACCATTACTAAGCAAAACTATATATTGAGATATACACATTTGTAGGTTTTCGATGTGGGACTAAAAACTCCCAAAGTAAAGTAAAAAATACCAATAATCCTCCACATATATCACAATATATGGTCGAGAGTCCCTCACAATGACTGTCCATCATGCATTAGGATAGATGTCGTCCACGACTTGAATCTTCCCACATGGGTCAAACATCAGTATGATACCAGAATGGACTACGCCTTGAATTCTGAACCATAGTTGTTGTTCTTTCTACTCGCATAATGATATCAGCTGTGCCTCCGGTCGCACATTAAAGGACATGTGCTGACCTAGTTTTGGTATATGTATCTTGGGTGTCTATAAGTTTAACCTCAAGAGACGGCCTATATCTCTTTCCATACACTTAGGTGAGTTTCCTTCAAGAGATTTTAATATTTTTCAGCATGAAGTATTGTGCTTCCGTGCGGGGCTACGCCGCTGTGACATGGCTCATAGCCGAGGTTAACTATCTCATGTGGTATCACCCATAGTAGCATGAGGTTACTAGCCTTTTAGTAGTTATGTACTACATCCCAACATAAAGCCTTGCGCTTCCGTGCAGTGCTACACCGCTGTGACATGGCTCATAACTGAGGTTAACTACCTCATATAGTGTCACCCACTGTAGCATGAGGTCACCGGCCTTTTAGTAGTGATGTGCTACAACTCTCTATATTTTCAGCATTAGGCTACCTGCCTATTTGCGGTGCTACTGCCGCTGTGACATGGCTCAAAGCCAAGGCTTTACATCTTTTACCTCATCGTGGTGTCACACTACTGTAGCATGGGATACAAGTCCCTTGTAGTGCCGAACTATACGTACTTCCTGCAGCGCATGTCGGACATTCACTCTGCCCGAGAACTCATTAAGGCGTCGAAGCCAACCTTACACATGAATTATTCTATAGAACAAAAAAGTAAACTACAGTAGTTTTGGGTACGTATCTCACATTGTCCATAAGGATTACCCATAATACCTGATATTTTTTTAGTCAGTGGTCTTCCCTTGAACCAAAAGCTATATGCCTAGTAGATTTTTCTTTGAACTAATAGCATAAAACTTAATGGTAGGATTACAAAGACACAATATCAGAGATCCTTCAAGCCCATTTTACCTGTTGTGTCTTCGACTAGCTGGCGCTTGAGACCTTTAGTAAACGGATCCGCCAGGTTCTCCTGACTCCGAACATCCACCACTACAATGACACAAGTCTTGATGAGATTGTTCAGTGCTCTATGCCGAAGCAACACAGTTCTCTTCTTTCTATTAAAGAGATTATTAGATGCTACTGCTGCAGCTGCCTGATTGTCGCAGTATATTATTAAAGCCAAAATCTGCACACCAACCATTAAAAGATTGTACATGAGCTCCGGAAGCCATTCTGCTTCATCTGCTGCAGCTGCAAGTGCATAGAATTCAGACTCCATCGATGAGCGCGAGAGCATAGCCTGCTTTTTTTACTTCCACGATATAGCAGCTTCTCTCATTGAGAAAACATATCCTCATGTGAATCTCTCTCTCTCTTCTTCTGAGCACCAACTAGCCTCACTGAAGCCTTCTACCACTGCTGGATCTCTATTGTAGTAAAGTGCAAACTTCTGAGTCTTCTTGAGGTATCCCATTACCCTCTTCACTGCTTTCCAGTGTTCAATACCTGGGTTACTCGTGAATCTACTCAGCATTCTCACAGCAAAAGCAATGTCAAGCCTAGTGATATTTGTAGCATACATCAAGCTCCCGATGATGCTAGAATACTCCAACTGTCTGACGCTTTTCCTATGTTAGGCTTCAGTTTCTTGTTACACCTATATGGAGTATCGATCCCTGGAAGATCCTGATATCCATAGCATATGAACATCTTCTCCATGTAGTGAGCTTGTAATGGAGCAAGCCCAGCTTCCGTCTGGATTATCTTAATCCCAAGGATGACATATGCATCTCTCATGCCCTTCATACTAAATTTAGACGAGAGGAACATCTTTATTTTAGTGACACATTCTTCATCCGTGCCTAGTATTAGTATGTCGTCCACATAAAGATAAAGGATGACACATCTATCACCAGCAAAGTTCGTGTACACACACTTATCAGTTTCGCTGACCTTGTAGCCATTTGATCTGATAACTTTGTCAAACTTTCCGTGCCATAATTTGGGAGCTTGCTTCAGACCATACAGAGATTTTACCAGTTTGCAAACTTTGTCTTCAAGACCTTTGATGAAAAATCCTTCTGGTTGCTGCATGTAAATCTCCTCAGTCAGTTCACCATTCAGAAATGTTGTCTTGACGTTTATCTGATGAATCACCATTCTGTGAATAACACCTAGAGAAATCAGTATCCTGATAGTAGTCATCCGTGCAATAAGATCATAGGTGTCGAAGTAGTCAACCCCTTGTATCTGAGAAAATCCCTTGACCACTAGCCTGGCCTTGAACTTGTCAACAGTTCCGTCTGCTTTCATCTTCTTCTTAAAGATCCACTTGCATCCGATAGGTTTAGCTCCTTCAGGCAGATCGACTAACTTCCAAGTATTATTAGAAGTTATCGAGTCAAACTCGTCATTGATAGCCTCTTTTCAGAAAATAGCATACTCATCATAGGTAAGCGGATCAACTTCCACATGATAGGTAACAAAGTCTTCTCCGAAGTCCTTCAGCCTCCTCACTCGCTTTGCTCCCGGCTCAGCGGGTTCTGGTTCAAATGTTGTCTCATCATCGACAACTTCTTCTTATACTACTTCTCTCTGAGAGGTACTTATCTAGTTTGTGCTAGTAGCATTCTCTGGGACATCCGCAAAAATAATATTCTTATGCCTAGCAAACTTGTCTTCAAAGAATTCTCCATCGCGAGATTCTATGATATAATTAGATTCGATATCAAGGAACCTCCGAGCATAACTCTTATCAGCATAGCCCAGAAATATGGTCTTCGTAGTTCTCGTTCCCAGCTTCTGAATCTTGAGGTCTGGAAGCTTCACATACGCCAGACACCCCCACACTCGAATGACATTCAAGTTGGCTCTGACCTTGAACCAGAGTACATGAGGAGTAATGTCAGATGTAGCGAACGGTACTCTATTCAGAATAAACGTAGACGTAAGCATTGTTTATCCCCATAAGCACTTTGGAAGTCCTACTGTCAACAACATAGAGTTTATCATCTCTGTCAGCGTCTTGTTCTTCCTTTCTGCTACACCAATAGATTGGAGAA
Organism: Iris macrosiphon; assembly: GCA_036927795.1. Lineage (NCBI taxonomy): Eukaryota > Viridiplantae > Streptophyta > Magnoliopsida > Asparagales > Iridaceae > Iris > Iris macrosiphon. Next base: position 349,612,043 of record JAYESA010000004.1, read on the forward strand.
AATACGGAGTAGTAGTTTCATTGACAATTTCATGTTCTTTGTAAAATAATGCAAATTCCAAGGAACGATATCCTCCACCTTGATCGCTTTTAAGTCTCTTTAGTTGTTGACCGGTTTGACGTTCTGCTTCAGCCTTGAAGTCCTTGAACTTCTCAAATGCTTCATCTTTCGACTTGAGAGGATATATGAATGTGTACTTCGAGAAATCATCAATGAAAGTGATAAAATACTTCATTCTGACTTTTGTGGAGAATTGCTTGAAGTCACAGATATCTAAGTGTACCAACTCCAGAAGATCTGTGCATTGGTTCACTCTTCTGAACGACTTTCTAATGATCTTCGTCTGTGCACATACTTCATATTTTTGCACATCTTTACCCCCATATTTGAAAATATGGCCTAGACTAGACATATTGTTAATGCGTTTACAATACACATGTCCTAGTCTATTATGCCATAACTCAAGAGAATAACCATAAGTTGAGACTGCATTAATACAAACAGAAGGAGTTAAAAGCTGCAGTTTAAACATCCCTTTGCGACAGAAAGCTTTTTTGAAGTATGTTCCCTTATAGGACATCACCATCTGATCGACATTGATATCCATCCTCAGGCCCGCCTTGAACAACAGACTCCCAGAAACCAGATTCTTGGTGATCATTGGTACGTGCTTTACATTATCCAGTATAAGTGACTTTTCAGAAGTCAGCTTCAGCACTACCGCCCCGATCCCCAGTACTGTAAGTTGAGACTTATCCGCCATCAAGACTTTCTCAGAGGTAGGCTCGTACTTGACTAACAGCTCCTTCTTAGAGAACACGTGGCAAGATGCACCAGTGTCCACCCACCAGTCAGTGTCCATGCCATGTGACTCATCCTGCACAATCATAGCAACTAGGTCAAGCTAACCTTGCTCTTTCGGTTTAGGCTTCAACCTGCAATCGCTCTTGTAGTGACCCTTCTTGCCACAATTATAGCATGTCACACCAGTCTTTGGATTTGGCCTTAACTGAGCCGACTTCACCTTCAGCTGGTTGAAGTCCTTTTTCTTATATAAAAGTTTATTCTTCCCTTTTGTTTGTAGTATTAAACGAAAGAATGAAGATGTATTCAATATGGGATTTACACGGAACCCGCCTTCTTCGGTTTACAAACAAACTTGTACAATTTGATCCTACACGAGGATGTGAGAGTACAATTTATTTAATCTGGGTAAATATTGCTATAGGTGTCTGATCTGCAGTCGATCACTTTAGCCCTTGGACCACACGATGTTGAAAAAGTGCCGTAGAAGACAGGAAGCAGCTTCGAAGGTTGCAGGAGAGGGTGGATGTACGATGCCAAAGTCGTCGATCCCTACTCTTTGCCTGAGCTCCGGGTGCTCTCTCTCTCTCTCTCTCTCTCTCTCTCTCTCTCTCTCTCGGATTCGATCTTCCAATTTTTGTCGACCTGGTTCGATCTTCAAGTTTGGAGTTTTTTGACCTCGGATCTGATATTGGTTTTCTTGACCAATTTTCCGACCTCGTTCCTCATTGATAGAGGTCTCTATTTATAGAGTTTTAGTGATAGTGACCACTCCGTCGTTGTAACAACCGAGGAGTGAAAAGTACAACACCCTTTTACACAACGGTTAAAGTAACCAATGCCTGCGTATAGATGATCTTTTGAATGAGCGTGTGACGCGGGTTCAACTAAGGGACACAACGCGTACAATTGCTACAAAGATCATGACGTAAAAGCCACGTAGGTAGATATCCATTGTGTAGAAGAGGCTGGCATAGAAGCCAAATGTCTGTCACTATGGCATAGAAGCCAAATAGTTATCAAACCGACATAGAAGCCGAACAGGCGTAGAAGCCGAACAGGCGTAGAAGCCGAGTGGTCGTAAAGGCCGAACAGGCACAGAAGCCGAGTGGTCGTAGAGGCCGAACATGCATAGAAGCCGAAGGGGCACAGGGGCCGAGTGGTCGTAGAGGCCGAACAGGCATAGAAGCCGAAGGGGCACAGGGGCCGAGTGGTCGTAGAGGCCGAACAGGCATAGAAGCCGAAGGGTCGTAGAGGCCGAACAGGCATAAAAGCCGAAGGGGCACAGGGGCCGAGCAGGCGTAGAAGCCGAAGGGGCACAATCGCTGGATGGGCGTAGAAGCCGCTGCGTACCGTGCCACAGTGCTGACGTGGACGTCTTAGCCGAAATTATGGCTTTTGAAGATATAATCAAATCTTTTGCATTAAATGCCGAGATTTGCCACCATCCTGTGCATTAAATATGGAGGCGTGTTCTTTGACGGTCTGTAACCCTTTCTGCGTATCAGTCGCAGAGACGTGTCTCGAGAAACTGTCACCGTACTGTGCATTAGGTGAAGAGACGTGCCTCGAACCCCGTACGGAGTGCAACTTTTGGCGTAGCAGGCGGTTTGTCTACTGCAGAACGTAAACAGCTCGTGTTTTGCCTGTGTAAAACAAGGCAGCGTATCCCCTCGTGCTTTAAAAAAGCAGTTTACGCGAAGGAGATGGCGGTATTTGACAGCCTGGGTGGCAGTGCAGTGCCATCATTATAGCCGTCGCTTGGGTAGTCGAGCCGTATCCCTTTGCCAGAAGTCCAGACGTCAGGTTAATTGCAGGCTCTGACAGATTCACTTCAGGGAATACGAAGCATCTTTTGTACACCTCAATGCTGCGTATGAAAGGGGATAAGTTTTACGCCCTGGAGGCGATGAAGCACCCTGTTTACGCTGAAGCGGCTTGGACGTACTGCCTTGCGTGGATGGTCCTTTAAGCTTTTATGTTTCACGCTCTGTTCTAGCGAAAAAGGCTCTGTTGCACGCTTGATGGCTCTTAAGGCCTCTGCCTATACTGCTCTGCACCGATATGCCGCGTAGTCATCCGGCTCTTAAGGCCTCGGAAGTTGGAACGCTTTGAATGAAGCATGAACCGCACCTCGTGACTCAAAACATTTCTGAATGGAGCGTTGAAACGGTCGATGCCGACTTTATGGCGAATTTATTAGGGACCGGTGTGACCCCTTTTCGCCTATAAAAAGGCTGGGGGAGTTAGCCTGTTCTCCCCACATTTTCATCACCACGCAGAGATGATCGCCGGAGTTCGGATATACGGAAAGTCAGATATCCGTAGCATAGATGAGCTAAAAATCTTGAGTTCGTAGGACTGTTGAGCGTAGAAAGCCACCGAGCGTGAGATCATCGATTTGGAGCTGCTGAGCGTAAGTCGTAGGTTTGTAGCCTCTCGAACGTAAAAGCTACCGAGCACAAAGGCATCCGGGCATAAAACTATAAACTGATAGCTTGCGAGCATAGAACCGTAGATCTGTTGTTGTCGGGCGTAGAAAGCTTATTAGCGTAGAACTGTAGATTTGTAGCCTGTGAATGAAAGAAATCTTTGGGGCGTAGAGGTTGCGGATCTGTTGCCTCCGAGCGTAAACTAAGCGCTACCGAGCGTGAGATCATCGATTTGGTACCTGCTGAGCGTAAAAAGTCGTAGGTTTGTAGCCTCTCGAGCATAAAAGCTACCGAGCACAAAGGCATCCGGGCGTAAAACCATAGACTTGTAGCTTGCGAGCGTAAAACCGTAGATTTGTTGCTGTCGAGCATAGAAAGCTCCTTAGCATAGGAACCGCTGACCTGCTTTTGCACGAAAAACTCTTCGAATTTGCTGACTGTCCGTCTTTCGAGAGTAGCGGGCTGACGTAGTACCCAATCATAACCAAATATTTAATTTGTGAGATTCGGTTGGGGTTTCGAGGAGCCACCTGAGGATTCGAGGAGTCGACCCGAACTCTATATATATCCCGAGCTTCTGGAGAGAGAAACTTTTTATCCGTCTTCTGCGAGAGAGAGCTTTGATTGTTTAAGTTTTTTTTACCCTCGTACTTTCTCCGAGCACTCCAGGTTTCCAGTAATGGCGCCGAAGCAAACCCTCTCCACCAAGGGAAAGAGCATAGGCTCTTCTTCTCGTGCTTTTGCCCCGGCGAGAGAGTCTTCGGTCGGGCGATGCGAACTTCCTTCTGAGCGAAGGATTTTGCCGACGAGTAGCGCACCCGGTCTTAGAGGTATGGCCATCGGAAATAACAAAGAACGACAAAAAATCCTTCGCACACGTTGAACGTGACCGCGCTAGGTCATCTTCTGTGCTGATAGCCTCTTTGAGGAAGATGACGCACGGAGACGTTTTCATCTTTTACGCCCACATTTCTAATGTGTCAGCGAAAAACTCCATGTCTTCGTAGTTATGAGTGTAAAAGCTCTGGCTGCCGAAGACTTGGTGTATACTGTAAAATTTTAGTTTTACGCTTTGGATGGGACCTCCGGCGTAATAACTAGATTTTTAGTAGTCTGGCGTAAAGCACGGACCGTATACCGCTAATTACGCTTTCGGGATATGACTCCTGGCGTAGGATGACCAAATTTTGTACAGCCTTGGCGTAAAGCACCGACTGTCGCTTCTTGGTCTTTATGTTGCAAGGTTCGTAAATGACTTGTTTTCCTTGCATTTTTGTAGTCGACTTGCATGAGTCTCCACTGGCCGAGGTGATGGAATCCACTGCTGGGATGCTGCACTCGAACTACTTGGAGGATCTGTCGCACGTGACATTTCCTATCTCCGGACCCCAGTATCCCGAAGGGAGGGGTATCTTGATATCGGCTCAGGGCGAGCGAATGCTGCTGAGCATGATCAATGGGGAGCCCCTAACGTACGTAGATGGGGAGCAGTACATCAAGCCGGCCTTCCTCTTTGGGGACATGATAGACAAGCAGTCCCAGACGAAGCCCAAGAGAGAACCCTGGGTTTTTCCTGCCGAGAGCGTGGTCTTGTATCTGCCCACGATGCCAAGAGATTATCCGATCTTGGCTTTCTTCCATGCCACACATCGCAGGAGGATGTCGTGGACGCTGACTCCTGATCTTCACGGGAAGCCGGGAAAGATCTTTCATCTGAAAGGAGCCGACCGGGGGTCGTTCGTCAGCCGCCCCACTGGCGTCGTGACATTTTTCAGGGGACTATGCCCGGGCAGCGTCCCGAGTGAAGACAGTTCGGTGATCCAACCGGTACAATTGTCGACTTTCTGTAATGACTTCATGGTGCGAGGGAGGGTATACCCCAAGGAGAATCCTCGGTGCAATGGGTGGATCACCCCAACAAATCTCCGATGGTCCTGCCTAGTTGACTAGGCTTTGAGGCATTTTCGGCGAGAGCTGGAAATTATCGGACTGTATGCCGCCGTGAGCGTGACGAGTGTTGGGTTGCCTCCCAACCCTAACCTCTTTCTGGCGCTGATGGAGCGATACATTTCGCTCACCGGGACCTTCGCCACTCCACTGGGGGAGTTGGGGTTGGCCCTCCACGAAATGGCAGCGATCTCGAGACTACCGATGGGGGATACCCCGTATGAAGAGTATGTTCCTACCAACCGGGAGTTGGAGGACTCGGATCCTCGGGTGGTGGAGGTGTATCAGGAGCTGATGTGTCACTACCTCGCGTGTACTACCTTTTATAATGAGCCTTCTGACTTGGCTCACACCACTAAGTGGATGTCCTATCTCTTCTTCCACCGGGCCAGGGCCGTCAAGTCGATGAAGGTTTCGGGGGACAAGCACGAGCCCGTGAACTGTTTGGCCGTGCTCAGTGCCGAGGTCGTTGAGGACCTTATGGAGGAGGCCAACGCTCCAGACCAGTTTCTTAATGACGGGGTAGGAAAGTACCCTGAAGGCACTAAGGCCTATAGTTACTTGAGGTGCTACCGCAGGCCTTTGTCTGAGGAGGCCAAGCTGGCCGGCTTTCTCTCTTTATGGCTGCGTCGAGTGGTGGTGCCTGGCACCGCGTCCGCGGACCGCATTCATCAGAATATCCTGTGGCCCGCCGTCGTCTGGTGTTCGGGGCAAGGTTAGGCTTGCTTCCTGCCATGGTGTGCCGTATACAGGCTGGACTGCGAGCCATGACTGACGGGTTGCTCGTCGATGAAGCTCGACGTGAGAGTTTTCCCCGGGTGGAATTACCATACCTGTACTTGATGGGATGGTTAATTCTTCACAACCCCCGGGTGATGTCTCCCAGTCCTGGTAGCAGCGCGGGGGGTAGTTTCTTGCTGAACTACAAGGGCTCCCTCTGGAACGTGACCACAGTCGTGGACTGTCGGCTGGCGCTGAGCCTTGGTCATTGTTGGAAGCTCCTCTGCACCGTCCCTTCTGTATATCGTAATCAGTCGGGGATTAGGCTCGAGAATTTAGGCGAAGAAAAGACCAATCTTTCCCCGGAAGCCTTTAATTGGTTGGTCTGCATCAGACCCTCCCATTTGCTGTACAGAAGCGAGGATCATTGCTTCTTCGAGCCTTACTTGCCCAGTCGGTTCGCGAGGCAGTTTGGGTACGATCAGCTGCACGTGGGCAATGCCATCACCAGCTTCAGGTCCCGGGGCGGACTCATTGATGGAGCCAGGGGGTGGCGGTACTTCATCATGGGCTGCACGGGAGCAATCTTCATTGTGCCGGTCGTCACCCTCTCCACGGAGCTGCGCATCCTCCATTCGTATGCTCAGTTCTACGTGGCGATCAACACCCTTCATCGCGACTTTGACATTCTTGGAAGCTTCAAGGTGCCTTCCTCCAAGCCCGGGGGAAGAATCGAAGTCCCCTCGGTTTCATCTGACGAGGGCGAGGAGTCCGCCATTCCGGATGAGCCTCTGGTATCGGTGCTGAGGTGTGAAGTGCCTCCGCCTGCGGGGGCATTGGCGATCTCAGGGAAGCAAAGGGCTTCTGTCTTGAAGCAAACTTCCCCTCGCAAGAGGAAGAAGAAGACAGCTGATCGCCCTCTCCAGATTCCCGGCATTGAGGCTCCTAGAGAGGAACCTGCTGCCTCTCCTGTTGGGGATGTCCCTTTGATTGGAGGTTCCCCGTTTCTCGGAGAGGGACCCTCAGTTTCGGCTGGCGGTGTCGGAGAATTTTTGCTTGAGGCTGCCGTTGCTGCCACTGCCTCCGGTAGTGGAGTGAAATCGCCCGCGTGGCCGAGGCAAATGGGAGAATCTTCCTCTAGACCAGCAACGGAGGAAACTCTTGCTGCGTCCGTGAGCATGACCAGCGAGGTTCCAGCTGACGAACCTCGAACACGTCTCGGCGGAGGCTTGGTGGAGCTCCTGGCGATGTCGGTTGGCCTACCTCCTTCTCCAGGTATGATAGTTCATATTGCATCATTAAGCCGTGACATAGCTACATCGGCTGCAGACGCGGCATATGTACCGTTGGCTACGGATAAAGGTCATCTTTATGTCTCCTCTTAGAAAGATTACTATCGTATTGATGTCAACTTTCTTGTCCTCTTCTCAGGGGATGGCGCCCGTGGGGAGTATAGCGTTGAAATACCTTCTGGCTCTGCTCGGGCTCCTGATGATGATACAGAGGTGTTCCACTTCGGGGAGGAAATGGCTTCGGGGGCCAGCTCACCCGGAGTGGTTTCGTCATCTCAAGAGGGGGACGAACCCGTCATTGTGACCTCGCCTCTTGTGAGTATGGCGATGACTTCGACCGTCGTTGTCGTACCTTCTTCGGTCGCACCACCTACCGAGGCGGCGGCTGTGGCCACCTCGTCTGCAATCGTCCTTGGAGGGGAACTCATCAATATTGCGGCCACTCCTGGCGTTCAACCAGATCTGGTTGCGCTGATCGAGCTATATACCGGCACCTTCTACGCCAATTTGAACACGCTGATAACAATGGTGTTGGCGAAGAATCTGGATTTTGAGAGCCTGAAGAAGGCTTCCCAGTTTTCGATTGGGGCCGTCAGAGAGTTAGGCGATTCCGGGGTAGCTGACGCCCTGGAGGCGATGGTTAATGGGTTGGAGCAACCCATTAACGAATACTTGCAGCTGACTCAGGGCAGTTTTGAAGCCGATGTCCAGGCCAGATACGACTCCATGACTGCGCGGCTTACCAAACAGCTGGAGAGCTTGGATAACTCTATCAAAGCCCGTAAGCTGGAGACGGATAAAAGAAAGGCCGTCGTGGAGGAGGCTCTTGCTCTCGAGACGAAGTGCCAATCTGAGCACGAAGGGAACGCAGCGAGGGTCCGCAAGTTGAAGGAGAAACTCGCCCGGGCAGAGGAGTGGGCTTCTCAGTCGCTGGCAGGTCTAGGCGTAGCGTCTGGCCGACTGAGCACTGCGCGACGGGACCTGGAGCATGCAGAAGCTGCTCGTGCTAGCTCTCTTCGGGCGAGGGCCGAACTGTCCTTTACGAACAATCCTGAGGCACGGCTGGAACGGGCCCGCACTGATGCCTTGGTTTCCAGGGGCGAGAGGGTAGCTGCACTGGCGAAGCTGATTCGTGATCTAACTGCTCCCCCGCAATGATGTACCCTTTCTTGCTTTTAGCTTCCCTAATGTAATTCTGCTCTTTTTTTGGAAATAAAGCAAATCTTTTCTGACTTTGTGGACCCATCATTTCGGAATGTAAATGACAGGTTTAAGTGAGAGTGATATCAGAGGTAGTATGGACGTGATAAACTCTCAATAAACTTCTAGTAGGACATATCTATTCAGAGGTCATACGGACATGATAGAATATGACCTAACTAGCTTCGTTGTGGAAGTAGTTTTGTCAGAATTGGGATTCCCGTCATATTCCACCCTGGGGTAGAGGAGGTTAAGAATAGTACCTCTTCAGGAATTTACCGTTGATATGAGCCATTAATAGGTCTCCATTAGGCTGGGCTAACCTGTAAGCGCCATTCGAGAACGTTGTCTCAATCACATAAGGGCCTTCCCACTTGGGCTAAAATTTTCCTTTACTCCTGTGAGTGAGGATCATTGGCCTTCTTACGACTAAGACTAGCTCGCCGATCTTGAACACTCTTTCCTTTACTTTATGATTGAAAGCTCTGGAAATGCGTGCTTGGTAGAGCGCGATGCGCTGTTGAGCTTGGAGGCGTTTCTCGTCTAACCCTTCGAGCTCTTGAAGCCTTAACATGTCATTCTTTTCTTGGGTCAGCTCATTAGTCACGGCTATCCTGAGCGACGGGATCTGGACTTCGATGGAAAGAACTGCTTCGCTCCCGTAGACCAGTGAAAAGGGGGTACAACCTGTCGGTGTCCATACCGTTGTGCGGTATGCCCAAAGAGATACGCCCAGCTTCTCGTTCCAGTCTCTTTTGTTCGAAGAGACGAACTTCTTCAGGAGTTTGATAATGGTTTTGTTGAAAGCTTCCGCCAAACCATTAGCAGCTGGATAATATGCCGTAGAGGCAATATTATGTATTCGATTTTTATCGCAAAATCGATGAAACGCTTAGCTGATGAACTGAGGCCCATTGTCATGGATTATCCTTCGGGGAATCCCAAAGCGATAAATGACGTGATGCTTGATAAAGCTGATTACGTCAGACGCCTTTACCTCAGCCAGAGGGATCGTCTCTGCCCATTTAGAGAAGTAATCCGTGATGACCAGTATGAACCGGTGGCCTCTGAAAGAAGACGGGTGAATAGGACCTATGATATCCATACCCCATGCTTCGAATGGCCAGGATGCAACCGTAGGATATAGATATTCAGACGGTTGATGTATGAAGTCTGCATGAACCTGACAGGCTCTGTATTGTCTTGCATAGCTGATCGCGTCTGTGATCATAGTAGGCCAGTAATAGCCCATTCTCCTGACACGATCCTGTAGCTTAGGACCGGGCTGATGCGCTCCGCATACGCCGTCGTGAGCTTCCCGGATAATCTGCTGTGCTTCGTCGCCTGAGAGACATCTTAATAGCAGTCCGTCGTAAGTCTGACGATATAGGCATTGTGAAGATGCATCGAAGTAGAAGCGTAATAATCGTCTTTTGACGGATACTACTTCTTTGGGGTCCTCTGGCAAGATTCCGTATGCGACAAAAATCTATGAAGGGACTTCTCCAGTCTCTTCCCGGGGGATCCGTGTACACAGGGTAGCTGCGTTCTATGTGAAAGTTGTTCTTCACGCAGAACAAATCTCTGTTAAGAAGGATTACCGAATCCTGCCTTCTTATAGGAGTGGCTAAATCCGCAGCTAGACTGGCTAGGGCATCAGCTTCCAGATTATGGGATCGAGGTACATGCTCTAGGAAGAACCCTTTGAATGTCATGGTTATCTCGACCGTTGCTTGGTGATAGGGGATGAGGTCTGGATTCCGGACTTCATATATTCCTCGGACTTGATTGACGATAAGCAGAGAATCACCGAAAGCTTCCAGGGACTCGACCCCCAGCTCTTTAGCGACTTGGAGTCCAATTAACAAGGCGTTGTATTCTGCCACATTGTTGGAGCATGGTTCGTTAAGAGAATATGCCCGGTAAATGACGAGTTTATCGGGAGTGACTAGGACGATTCCTACCCCTGAAACCACGTTTCCCTGGGGACCAGTCCTGGAGGCGCCGTCGAAGAACAGTTGCCATCCGTCACCTTCCATTGCGGAATTATATTCTGCAACTTCGTCGGAAATATCTTCGTATAATTTGGAGGCCTCCGGGATCGGATGAGCAGCTAGAAAGTCGGCCAGCGCTTGGCCTTTGATGGACTTCTGCGGTACGTATACCATGTCATATGGTGTTAACAGCATCGCCCAAGTTGCGAGTCGGGAATTAAGAACACTCGGCTTGCTCATCAGTACTCGAAGAGGGTTGATCCTGGAGATGATATGGATAGTCTGGCCGGTGACGTAGTATCGCATCTTTTGAATAGCGAACATCAGAGCCAAACATTCTTTCTCCACTGGGTTGTACCGGTGTTCGGCTCCGACCATCATCCTGCTGAGGTAGTAGATAGCCTGTTCATGCCCTACCTTCCCTTTGTCTGCCGGCATCGGTTTTGAAGGGCTGGCCTCTGGTACGACGGGGCCTGGTCCTGAAGGTTTGGCAGTTGAAGCGTCCGTCGGTGCATCCTCCTGACTTGCTCCGCAGTCGTTGAGGTAGGCTTTTCCTGAACGGGTTGCAGCAAGTACCTCGTCCTCGTCTGATGGCGAAGAAGTATCGACCATGTGGCATGGTTTGCGCTTGGAGCTTCTTCTAGACGTAGCTTTAGTATCTTTAGTATCTTTAGTCTCTTCCTCGAGCTCTGACACCAAATCCGGATGAACCCACATAATCTCGCCCTGCCGGGTGGTCAGGGGTACCAGGTCTTGATTTTGATCTCTAGATGGAGGGAGATTGACGATGTCCATCGTAGCTCAGGAAATAGGCGTGACACCGTTCATGACCTCTTGGGAAGGCAGATCGCCGAACCACAGAGAGATCATGTTGGCCGTGACCGTCTTCTCGGTGTTGTGCAGAGTGATGGCCTTAGCATCGATCAACCCCTGGATCCTCCTCTTCAGTATGTAACACGTCTTTGTTGGGTGGTGTACGTATCTGTGGAAGATGCAGTATTTGGGGTCGTCAGTACTGCCGACTTCTTGGGGCCGCCTTAGCTCCGGAAGGGTGATCTTGCCGCTTTTGACGAGACACTCGAATATACTAGGGATATCGTCGTCGTCGAAAGAGTAGACTTCGACGGGCCTGGAAGTCCCGGGCTTCGTCTGCGTGGTCGCCGCCGTCTTTTGTCTGAACGTATTGACCGTCAGAGCTTCTTTTCCCTTGGAGCTGCGAGGATGGTCGCTGCTGGGAGATGACCTTTTGCCTCTATCGGAGGCGGAGATCATGATGCCATTGTCGCGCGCCTTGCGACTGTTGTCTTCGGCGGCCACTGCCGAGACGATGAACGAAGGCCACTCATGGAACTGATATGGTCCTATAAATACCGAGACTACAGGAAGGAGGTTCTTCCTGTAAATGTCTACTAACGCCGAGTCTGGAACTCCTGGAGGCATTTGTAAGGTGGCCTGACGAAAACGTTCGACGAAGGTGCGAACGTCCTCCTTTTCCCTTTGTTTGACTTCGATGAGAGAGGACATAGACATGTCCATTCCACCCTCGTAGAATCGCGTGAAGAATAAAGCTTTGAAGTCTTCGAAGAAAGTAATGCAGTTGTCCGCCAAGCTACGGTACCACTGATAGGCTACTCCTGAGAGGCAGCCTTTGAATACCCGAGTGAGGAGGGCGTCGTTCCCTTGTAGCAACACCGTCATCATACTGAAATAGTTTATGTATTGACTTGGCGATGTTTTTCCTTCGAACAGAGCCATAGTCTGAGGCTTGTACTTCGGAGGAAAAGGGACTTCTTCCCAGATAGCTGGGTAAGGCTGGTTGATTCCCAGTTTCTTGAGCTGATCTTTGTGCTTCAAGGCGTCAAACTGGGCTTTCAACTCCCGCACTGTCTGCATCGGATTTTCAGTTGGAAGCGGGGCTATGGTGTAGTGCGGAGTTGGATGTATCGTGACTCCAACGAGAGGTAATATATTCACCGAGTGAGGAAGCGGAGGAACTGCTGACTCTTGATCTAGAGCAGGCTCTTGGCTTGGGTTGGATGGTGGCAAGTCCACCCCCACACGTATCTGAGTTGGCGGGACCGACGCTTGAGCCATGGAAGTTGCGTGCTGAGTTAGCATCATCTGGCGCATGTTCTCCATTATGGATTGCATTTATTTCAGAGACGTTTCCAGCATAGTGATGCATTGTTCCACGTTTCCTGACGGCGAAGCTTCCTCGCGTTCGTCTTCAATGGCGTAAACTCCCATTTCCCTGGGCGTCCTCGAAGGATAAGTATAGGTCGCTGCAGAAGTCGACTCTATACTCTCAGCATCTGATCTGGGAGATTGGCGACCCCCAGCGTCGGACTCAGACGAGTACGAAGCTGGTTGTTGTGACCTTGCACGGGTGTTTTGGAATACCCCAGCTTCAGTGTTCCTGAGGAGGTCTTCGAATCTTCTTCGGCTCGAAGGCCCTGAGGGATGACGTCTTGAGCTCGACCCTCCTCTAGGTATGTGTGAAGCCATGTTCACGGATGCATACGCGGGCTCTTCTTTCGGGAAAGACTGAGAGTAGCTCAATCAGTCGAAAACCGACCGTTTTGCTTTAGAACAGCAGCAGTCAATCACAATTTTATGACTATTACAACATTGCTCGCTAGGGGGCGTAATAGACATGTTGGAAGGTCCCCTCTCCTTACGCTTCTGGATTAGGTATTTGCGCAGGTCAGAAGGAGTAGCAACCTGAGTTTGCTTTACGTCGTGGGACTTCGCCTGGCGTAAATTGGAGATTCGCTCAGAGTGGCGTAAGGCTGAAGAGGTCCTCAGTCGGCCGTCGGCTTTCCGCGTAATCCGGAGGGTAGGTAGATTGCTCCTTCGCCGGCGTAACGGCCGAGGAGTCGAGTATTCTGCTGCCTGCTTCCCTTCGCGGAAATCACGGTGCTCATTTGGTTCCTCGTAGAGGTCAGATGTTGTCTTGCGCCTGGAGCGTGATTTGTACTTCTGACCTGGCGCTGAGGCATCACTAGAAGTTTGGTCTGTACCGCGCGTAGCGGGAGACTGGTTTCTGCGCGTAGAGCGCAGTGGATACTTCTGGGTTAGCGCTGAGGCTTTGCCCGAAGTTTTGTCTGTACCGCACATAGCGGGAGACTGGTTCCTACGCGTAGAGCGCAGTGGATACTTCTGGGTTAGCGCTGAGGCTTTGCCCGAAGTTTTGTCTGTACCGCGCGTAGCGGGAGACTGGTTCCTACACGTAGAGCGTAGTGAATACTTCTGGGTCAGCGCTGAGGCTTTGTCCGAAGTTTCGTCTGTACCGCACGTAGCGGGAGACTGAGTTTTACGTGCAGGGCACGGAGGGAGCAGTGCTACCACCTCATTGGTCGGAGAGATCGGAGAGTCCACAGGAATGGTAGAGGATGTCTTGGGCATCCACACTTTGCGCAGCTTCCTGTTGTCTTGGACGGAGAGAGAGTGAGAGCTACCCCCGGTTCGAAGCATGTCTTCGTAGGCAGACTGGTCGAATTGGACGACCAGTGTCTTCTTCACGGATCCCACGGATACCGTATCGTGTTGAGCAATTGCTTCCTCGTTAGAAGAGAAAGATGTCCCCAGCAGAGTCGCCATCTTGTTTGTGGTATTAAACGAAAGAATGAAGATGTATTCAATATGGGGTTTACACGGAACCCGCCTTCTTCGGTTTACAAATAAACTTGTACAATTTGATCCTACATGAGGATGTGGGAGTACAATTTATTTAATCTGGGTAAATATTGCTATAGGTGTCTGATCTGTAGTCGATCACTTTAGCCCTTGGACCACACGATGTTGAAGAAGTGCCGTAGAAGACAGGAAGCAGCTTCGAAGTTTGCAGGAGAGGGTGGATGCACGATGCCAAAGTCGTCGATCCCTACTCTTTGCCTGAGCTCCGGGTGCTCTCTCTCTCTCTCTCTCTCTCGGGTTCGATCTTCCAATTTTTGTCGACCTGGTTCGATCTTCAAGTTTGGAGTTTTTTGACCTCGAATCTGATATTGGTTTTCTTGACCAATTTTCCGACCTCGTTCCTCATTGATAGAGGTCTCTATTTATAGAGTTTTAGTGACAGTGACCACTCCGTCGGTATAACAACCGAGGAGTGGAAAGTACAGCACCCTTTTACACGACGGTTAAAGTAACCAATGCCTGCGTATAGATGATCTTTTGAATGAGCGTGTGACGCGGGTCCAACTAATGGACACAACACGTACAATTGCTACGAAGATCACGGCGTAAAAGCCATGTAGGTAGGTATCCATTGTGTAGAAGAGGTTGGCATAGAAGCCAAATATCTGTCACCATGGCATAAAAGTCAAATAGTTATCAAACCGGCATAGAAGCCGAACAGGCGTAGAAGCCGAACAGGCGTAGAAGCCGAGTGGTCGTAGAGGCCGAACAGGCACAGAAGCCGAGTGGTCATAGAGGCCGAACAGGCATAGAAGCCGAAGGGGCACAGGGGCCGAGTGGTCGTAGAGGCCGAACAGGCATAGAAGCCGAAGGGGCACAGGGGCCGAGTGGTCGTAGAGGCCGAACAGGCATAAAAGCCGAAGGGTCGTAGAGGCCGAGCAGGCGTAGAAGCCGAAGGGGCACAATCGCAGGATGGGCGTAGAAGCCGCTGCGTACCGTGCCACAGTGCTGACGTGGACGTCTTAGCCGGAATTACGGCTTTTGAAGATATAATCAAATCTTTTGCATTAAATGCCGAGATTTGCCACCATCCTGTGCATTAAATATGGAGGCATATTCTTTGACGATCTACAACCCTTTCTGTGCATCAGTCGCAGAGACGTGCCTCGAGAAACTGTCACCGCACTGTGCATTAGGCGAAGAGACGTGCCTCGAACCCCGTACGGAGTGCAGCTTTTGGCGTAGCAGGCGGTTTGTCTACTGCAGAACGTAAACAGCTCGCATTTTGCCTATGTAAAACAAGGCAGCGTATCCCCTTGTGCTTTGAAAAAGCAGTTTACGCGAAGGGGATGTCGGTATTTGACAGCCTGGGTGGCAGTGCAGTGCCATCATTATAGCCGTCGCTTGGGTAGTCGAGCCGTATCCCTTTGCCAGAAGTCCAGACGTCGGGTTCATTGCAGGCTCTGACAGGTTCACTTCGGGGAATACGAAGCGTCTTTTGTACACCTCAATGATGCGTATGAAAGGGGAGGAGTTTTATGCCCTGGAGGCGATGAAGCACCCTGTTTACGCTGAAGCGGCTTGGACGTACTGCCTTGCACGGATGGTCCTTTGAGCTTTTATGTTTCACGCTCTGTTCTAGCAGAAAAGGCTCTGTTGCACGCTTGATGGCTCTTAAGGCCTCTGCCTATGCTGCTCTGCACCGATATGCCGCGTAGTCATCCGGCGTATTTTTCATGCTTCTACACCTTTAGAGTCACTAGCATGTACCATGTTGACCTTAGCCAACTGCTTGAACAAGGAGTCCAACTTTAGTTGTCCCATGGCTTCATATTCAATGTGAATCCAGTGAAGAAGATCTTCGAGATGGATCTCTATCTTTTTACGGTACATGTCAGTCTTGAATCTGATCTAGCCTCGAGAAAGTTTGGTGACGATAGCCCCCACTATAAATTTGTCTTCCTGCTTTATGCCCTTTTTCTCCTATTTCTGCTACATCTTCAGAAGTTTCTTAACTTGTGGTAACATCACATTCTCGTCCTCAAATTGCAAAGTGAAGAACTTCTCGACGAGATAGATTTTAGATATTTTCTCGTCAGTTTTGTAGTGCTTCTCAAGAGATACCCAGACATCTCTTGCCTTCTCTTTCTTGTTATAGGACTCTGCCATCGAGTCGTCCATAGCATTTAGAATCAACAATCTGCAGAGGTCGTTGTCTTCCTTCCATTTGGAGTGCGTGTCCTGCGCAACACCAACTGCAAGCTCTCCTCCATCTTTGGAAATGGTAGGTTCATGATCAACCAACACATAAGCAACTTGGACAAGACAAAGATTCAAGGAGATCTTCCTCTTCCAAATGTTGTAGTGTTCGCTATCAAACTTCTCAAGCTTGTGAAAGCTAGTATCAAGAAGGTTTGAGCGGTTGTCCATTCTAACTCGGATCTTGCTTTGAGATTGTTAGTCCCAAAGCCAAATCAAAGTAGAGGAGGTCCACAAAGTAGAGACTCACACAAGAGTTTGTCTCTACAAAAGTTGGTGTACTGTGAGTCACTCGAGAGCGCATCTACAATAAAAATAACTCCACAGCAGCACAACACCTAAAACAGGTTACAAATAGACAAAGGAGAAAGAGAAAAGGCAAACACTCCAAGGAACAGAAAATTGCTTTTCTCTTTACGTTCGCATACGCTACAATGAGAAGGAATGGGAACAAGAAAAAAAATACAAAGAATGAAACTCCTGCTGGGGTGATTAAAACCACCGGTGCTCAAGGCAAGATCTGCGCTATACGACGAACTGCCCTCAGGATCCAGCAAGTTCACACGAGAACTTCTGGAATGCTCTTGTTCACCTTCGGATCACTCGAAAAATACTTTGTGGAAGTGTTCTCTCTATTGCCGCATAAGGCTCTGGTGCTCTCTAATTTTCTGGTTCTGTTGGAATTTCTCAACACCTCAAATAAAAGAGGAGCACCTCTATATACAGAGGAAATCAATACCTATGCGGCACGAGAAAGCACGTGTCGCATATGCGCTGAAGACCAGATACCAAGGCGCATGCGTCGCCTCCGCCGCCAAACGTCGAAAGTAGCCGTTGAGAGCAGACAACGCCGAAAGAAGTAGCGTGCACAGAAAATCATGTGCCGCAAAAGCAGCAGCGTGCACAGAAAACCATGCGACGCCGCGTGCTACCTGCGCCGCTCGCGACACATGACGCCGCCAACAATAGATTATGTCCCCTCTACATCATGTCGCATAGCCCCTTGTTGCATAGCACCAGGCCGCATAGCTCCGAGCAAGCAACCGTGCATGAGAGAGTGCAAAGTGCGCCAACAAAGTGCCACTTTGCGCCATTGAGCCCGAGTCCGAGTCCAAGTCGCGGCTCCTAAGGGAAACTTCCCAAAGGTTGTGACAAAATAAAGATTGTCATAAATAGGTTCACACTTAAACCCTCTAGGAAAATCAACCCACATGGGCCACCACCCCATGTGCATATACCAATACTAAGCAAAGCTATATATTGAGATATACACATTGGTGGTTTTCCAATTTGGAACTAAAAACTTCCAAAGCAAAGTGAAAAACACAACAGTTCTGAGCCAAAACTTGATCCTCATCAGTTCAAGGATATAATTGATGAGGCGATTGCTGAAGGTGTGTTCTCTAACATGTCATTATCTAATTATATTTGTTGATTTACATGTACTAAGAGATTTGTTTCTTTAATCATTATCAATGAAACCTTGGGGTGGAGTGGGATTTGATTCCCACATTATATATATATATATATATATATATATATATATATATATATATATATATATATATATATATAGTTTGAAGTATCTTGAACCTCTATGGCAATTATAGTTTCTGTTATATTGAACCATGAGCAAGCAAATATAGTATATATGTCTTTGTGTTTCAAACTATATATGTTAGCAAATATTGAAACTATATCTATTGTAGTTCAAACTATATATGTTATAGTTTAAAGAGAAATTTTGAGTTACCCTCCATTTTATTTATCCATATTCAGGGTGTACCCCACATTGTTTTTATAATGTACAAGACCTCTCATTTTTGACATAATTCGTCCAGAATTGACGATCAACTCATTTGACCAATTTTTTTGATAAAAATGTCCCTCCCTTGATTTTCTCTTCCTCTTCCCTCTTACCCCTCTCCTCCTCCCCTCATCCCCAACACCGCCGCCGCCCCCTCTCCCGCCCCCCGCCCTGCCACTGCCCCGGCATCAGCGCCGCAGCAGCAACAACAGTCGCTCTCGTTGCCGTGCCGCGCGCTCGCCACTCGCCGCCGCCCGCTCGTCTCGTAACGATTGTTGCTGCTGATGATGTTGCTGCTGCGGCGCTGCTGCGGGGGGCAGTGTCAGGGAGTGGAGGCGGCGGTGGCTGGGAGGGCGACGACGGTGGCTGGGAGGGGGGCGGAGGTGGGGAAGCGGAGATGCGGGGCGGCGGCGGTGGCGGGGAGGAGGGGGTGAGAGGGAAGAGGAAGAGAAAAATAAGGGAGGAATATTTTCGTTAAATTTTTTTGGTCAAATGGGTTGACCGTCAATTCTGGACAAATTCCGTCAAAAATGGAAAAAGATCTTGTACATTATAAAAATAATACGGGATGCATCCTAAATATGAATAAATAAAGTGGAGAATAACTCAAAATTTCTCTAGTTTAAACTATATCTGTTAGCAAATATTGAAGTATATTGAATCATGAGCAAATATTGAAGTATATTGCATTGAAACTATATCTGTTAGTTGAAACTATATTAGCTTGCATATTTTTTCACATAATAAATCATATGGTCATATCTAGTATGAACTGTTTTCAAAACTATATATATATATATATATATATATATATATATATATATATATATATATATATATATATATATATATGTGTGTGTGTGTGTGTGTGTGTGTGTGTGTTTAATAACATTTTGATAGAAAACATTTTATGGAAAATATTATGATAGAATATTTGAAACTCTAAACTGGACAAGGACAACCGAAATTAGTTTAATGTAGGATAATCCAACCCTAAAGACCGGTCCTGACTACAGCCCATCCAAATTTGAATCTCTGGTTTGGCCCCTTGTTTTGTGTGGCTGCAAACTCGAAGTCACCCAAGAGTCTCCCTCTATAGTCTATAGTATGGGTAGCCTACTTTTATTTTTTTACGATTAAATTCAATCCACTCCAACCAAGTCTAAACACGAGAATTGACCAGCCCAATCTCATTTTGAAATTGCACCATTTGTTTTCCTTGAGCAACACGGTCATTTCGTTTTCGTCCATGTTAACGAATGTTATGACGCATGCACCAACGTCAACAAACGAACGGCCTAGATGAACCAAAACACTGCCACGAAATCCACCAGCGAGCGATCTCTGCCGTCCGATGAAAATTTAAACCCTAACTCGCTGAACCGGTTTATTTTCTGGCCGTTCTTCTCCCCTATAAATATCCGCATTGAGCTCCCCTCTTCTATTTATCTAGGGTTTCCGCCGCTGCTTCCTTCTACACAACAGCAACCATGGGAAGAAGTAAGTAGCTCGATCCATCTCTTGCAATATCAATTTATTTTCAATAGATTGGTAGATATATGGAGGGTTCGATAGTTTTTCAGTTTTATCGTACTTTCGATCAATATGTGATTTCTTGATTCGTTCTCGAGTGTTCGATAAGTCCGAGAAAATTTCAATTTCTCTTAACTTTCTACACAATTCTGAGAAATTTCAGAAATGGTTATTTCTTCTGTCATCCTCATATTAGATGTTACTGTTCTTTTAATGAATTCTCTAGGCTTTGTTAATTACTCTTTTGGCATCTCTAAGAGGTTTTATAGATGTTGTTGAACAAAGGTGGGATTTTTATTTCTAGGGTTTAATGAATATTTCAGTAAATAGGTACCATTGAATTTATTAGTGCCATGAATGTCTGATCTGATTGAGTAATTTTGAGTGAAGCTATATGTAATCAAATATGATAATTTTCTAGATGTGTAATTATGTCTAAAGCCCGCCGTGCCTATTGTCAAGATTCTTAAATTTTTTTATATGAAATGTAGAAGCTTGGTTGAGGATATCATAGATTCATAGGAATATTGGGAAGTAAGACAAAGAATAAGAGATTGTTACGGATGTTGTTGTGTCAATGGTGTGACACAGTAAGGAGCCTAAGGACACTCGACATAGACACAAGACCAGTTTTGGAGTGTCGTAGTGCATTTTGGAATTATGTGTCCTATTTGTATCTGAAACCGAGGGACATACATGGTACTGTTTTTATTTTTGAAGTGCCTTTGTTTGCCATCCATTGGGACTTCTCGAGGGTTCAAATAGAAAATACTGTATTTGTTACAGTCTATAGTTGTATGTAGGTGTTGAGTTTTAGGTTACTCAGTGTATTTTATGTCCTACAGTGCTGTACAGTTATGTCTTGCTGTTTATGTGTTGAATGATGAAACAATGTAAGCATGGTGTGTGCTGATATGACTAAGTCTGTAGGGTGCACTTCAGTTTACACTTTTGGTTTCTTGATGATTATATATGTTGTCCAAATATGGACATGATATGGATTTGGATACTGGATATGAACATCAAATAGGTACAAAGGTGGTTAAGTATGTTGCATGAGTACGGGCACATTGGGCACATGTAAGGACACTTACGTATATAGACATCATTTAACCGTGTCCGTGCAACATAGATGAATACATCTCCATATTGCATTCTAATCTCAATTTAACATGTTGCCGACATGTCGCCTTGAGAGAAAAATTAAAAAAGGAGCTCATTTATTGGTGGATCACTGAACGTGGATCACTTGGTAATTAGGGTGCACTTCAGTTTACACTTTTGGTTTCTTGATGATTATATATGTTGTCCAAATATGGACATGATATGAATATGGATACTGGATATGAACATCTAATAGGTACAAAGGTAGTTAAGTATGTTGCATGAGTACGGGCACATTGGGCACATGTAAGGACACGTACGTATATAGACATCATTTAACCGTGTCCGTGCAACATAGATGAATACATCTCCATATTGCATTCTAATCTCAATTTAACATGTTGCCGACATGTCGCCTTGAGAAAAATTGAAAAAGGAGCTCATTTATAGATTTATGTGCAACTCTAGATTTGTTGATCATCATGTAAGCCTGTGACATTGTTGTTTGTTGATCAGTGTAGCTAACATCTCTATTTTTTCTGTCGAAATTTATCTCATAAGCGTACTTACCCTGCATTTTTTTATTGACAGTAACTATATATTTTTCATAATGAATGGATTGTTATTGTTAGTTTGCATGGCTTTTAGTCATCATGCATGGTTTTCCATTTGGTGGCTTCAACACCTGGCAGTTTATTCACTTTTTTTAATGATGTCTTCAGTGATTAACTTAATCCTTATCTCATAGTGAATTTATTCATAATATCACATGCATATGCATAAACCAAATCACTTGGAATTTATTAAAAACAATGCTGAAAATTGATTTTCGCAATTCCTTGTTTGCAGGACCTGCAAGATGTTACCGACAGATTAAAAACAAACCATATCCGAAATCACGCTTTTGCCGTGGTGTCCC
The DNA here is from genome assembly GCA_036927795.1 of Iris macrosiphon. Taxonomy (NCBI): domain Eukaryota; kingdom Viridiplantae; phylum Streptophyta; class Magnoliopsida; order Asparagales; family Iridaceae; genus Iris; species Iris macrosiphon. The sequence goes on from JAYESA010000004.1 coordinate 349,633,690, forward strand.
TGATCCAAAGATCAGGATTTATGATGTTGGAATGAAGAGGAAGGGAGTTGATGAATTCCCATTCTGTGTGCACCTTGTTAGTTGGGAGAAGGAGAATGTATCAAGTGAGGCACTTGAGGCTGCTCGTATTGCATGCAACAAGTACATGACTAAGTTTGCAGGGAAGGATGCTTTCCACCTTAGAGTCAGGGTACACCCTTTCCATGTTCTGCGTATCAACAAGATGCTTTCATGTGCCGGAGCTGATAGGCTTCAGACTGGAATGAGAGGTGCTTTTGGGAAGCCTCTGGGAACATGTGCTAGGGTGAGCATTGGTCAAGTACTTCTGTCTGTTCGCTGCAAGGACAACAATGGTAATAATGCTCAGGAAGCCCTTCGACGTGCTAAGTTCAAGTTTCCTGGCCGACAGAAGATTATTGTTAGCCGCAAATGGTATTATGTTCCTTTTATGAACTTGAAACTAGTTAATAGTCTTCCTTTCATATGGTTAGCATATTGAAGTCATGGAATATAAAAGTTTTTTATTAAGCCTTCTTAACTCCAGTTATTGATTGACTTGATAATATTAAAATCAAACAGTAAAAAAGCATTCATTTTTGTTAAATGCTCTAACAAGCATTTTTTGTCAGGGGCTTCACAAAATTCAACCGTACTGATTATCTGAGGTGGAAAAGTGAGAACCGCATTCTCTCAGATGGTGTCAATGCTAAGGTATGTCTCACTGTATTCTTTTTCTTTCTTGTAGTCCGGCTATTTCTTCATGTAGGTTGATTAGTATTTTCCAACAACAAGCTTTTATCCAAAAAAAAATGTGTGTGCGACTCTGCTGTTGGATCAATAATATCTCAATTTTTAGAAATTTGTTAACCACAACCACTGAAATTTTGTATTCTTTCGTAAAACTTAGTAAATAAAACATATGGCCCACATTATCTTATAATATTCTCAGAATCATACACAAAAAAATTGAAAATGTTGTTTAGCCTATATCAGTGTTCAAGCTTGTGAGGCTATAGTGTTTTGATGACCCGTAATCCTACTCTTGTAGTTCCGACTAAGTCGGTGCCTTGCCTACTTTGTGTTTACATAGATTATATTTTGTTGGTACATCGTTTATTTGATGAATGTAACCGAGGCATTTATGTAGAAAATGTTTGGTCCTTGCACGTTTTGATGTGGCCAACTAAGTTCATGTGAATTATTTTTCTGCTTCTGTTAGCACACCTTCCATATGAATTTCTTGGATGGTCCTAAGTTCTGATTGCATTTTATTTGTTTTGCAGCTTCTTGGATGTCATGGAAAACTAGCTGCTCGTCAGCCTGGAAGAGCATTCTTGACTGCTACACAATAATCTTAGAGAACTTCGTCTCTTTGAACAATAGTGTTATATTTTTGCTTATCTAATTCTGTTATGGGGAATTTTGCTTAGAGAGCTTCTGTTGAACTTTCTAGATGCAGGGTTTACTTGCTGGATGGAACCTTTTTATATTTGCTTATTGCGTGTTTGAGACAATTTCATTAAAGCAGCTTGTCTTTAAATTCAGTTTTGGCGTTGTGGACCTGATCTTTTGCTACAGGAAATTTTGATACCGCATTAATACATATATCATGACAAATTTGCAATAGTTGAAGTGATCAGACCAGCAAAATAATACAATGGTCTGATTGTAAATTGCTAACATAAAATAAACCATACTAAAGTCGATACAGATGATTCTCTGCAAGAAGGGCAGAGCTAGTGCTTATGCCTTGTTGTCCCTTCCAGCTTTTTGCTTCACAATTCCATGGTTTGGAGCTACTGCTTGTGTTTACGCCAGTGGATTCTGTAATGGTTGCTACTCTAGTTGTGCCACTCCATTTTTTTCACTTGGAACCCTTTAGTAATAAAATAGTATACATTAGTCCTAATAGTGCTGCTGCTCTGAATTTTTACAATTGTTTTTATATAATCAAAACTAATTTCGTAATTTAGTTTTCTGATTTGTAGTTCTAAATTTCTATTCGTACTTCTCTGTAATCCATTCATTACAATTGGCATAAAAACCAAAATCCAAAGTGGCAATTGCTTGTATTCCTAAGATGTTTCCTTTACCAATCCTACTAAACACTGAACAATATCAACTATGGTAGAAGAACAATATGGTGTACCATGATCATGATGAACTAGAATAAGACAATAGAATGAAACAATGAACTATAATGTGGAGAAAGACCTGCATGCGCCACCACTAAAAATGTGTCACGACCCGCAACCGGATAATTGGGCACGGGTACGTGGTTACATTCAGCCTACGCCGCAGAATCGACGGTAGAACGTTGTCTGGATCATTTCTAACTATCTAACATCTCAACAATATAATATGGTACATGTCAATCATCTCAACTCCAAACGGAAGAACAATATGGTATCTCACAAATATAACTAATCTCAATCACAAAACAAACTAAGGAAGATAAAGCACGAATGGAATAGCGAAGGAAAGAATAAAGATACAATCCACAGTCTGAAAATAATATACACATGTGAATCTCCACAAATATAATAGTCTAATATATGCCAACACAAATAACTAGACCTCCTCGGGCTCTGCAACTAAGTCCTCCTGGTCTACAAGAGTATCTTTTAAAGGTACGTCGTCCTGCGGCTCGTAGAATGTGGGACACTGCTCTATAAGCCAATCATCAGAAAAAATATATCCAGTTAGGATTGGAGCAAAGTACATACCTCTGAAAGCAGTTTCAATAACATAATCAAGCATATAAAACAGATAATAGAAATGAAATACAAGATCACTAACATATGAATGAATGAACAATAGGTATACAGGTAATGTACGAGAATACAGAACAATAATATGAATATCTGCAATATGATGAAGTAACTGCAATGTAACTAATGTGCCTCCGAATACAAGTTCATTATGTGATCGGTTTGGGTGAACATGATCAATAAGGTAAGACGATTACAAGTGAGGTATGTAATCAGAATGTACACGATGAACAATGGGGCTTTGATCACATAATCAACTCCTACTCTCCCATCCCCAACTAATACCAATGGATCCAATCACGACACGCTACGAAAACGAATATGACCACTGAACACGAGCAGTGGGTGTACACGAATATAATAACCACTGAACATGAGCAGTGGGTGTACACGAATAAGTACACTGAACACGAGCAATGTGTGAACACGAAATATAAATCAATACCCAATATACACGATAAAATACATGTACACGAGTACCCGCTGAACACGGTAGGGGATAACATCTCCTGGCGGGATCCATGTAGTACGAGTGCGTGAAATCACTGTGTCGAAATCAAGTATACAATTCTAGAACATGCATATATACACTATTATGAATTGAAAACTATCAGAGAAATGTACTCGCCTGAAGTCCTGAGCAAGGTGTGTCTCTCGATGCCCAAGCTGGTGTCACACAGACCTATATATGGTATGTTGCATCAATACAAGGTTCAAAAATAAAAATAAGTCAAGTTGATGCAATGCTAAGTCATAAATCTATTTCTAGGCCAAACCGATTAAATCTAGGTTGCAAGAGTCTAACACTAAGACACTAGGTCAATGCACTATGAAACTAAGTTGTACTAACCAATCTAAGATACTATGAAACACACCAAAATGCCGTATCCTAAGATACGCAAGTTTAAATATATAAAAATAGTAGTTTAGATATATCTACAAGTCAATATACATAATACTATAACAAATCAATGAAAATATGATATCTTGGTTTTGCACCAATACGTATCACACCTATCTTGATGTCCAAACCCAATACCTTGGGTATCGACCCAATACCTTGGTATTACCTTGGTACCCCGAGGTAATTCAAAACCTCAAGATATAGCTAACACACACACACACACACACACACACACACACACACACACACACACACATATATATATATATATATATATATATATATATATATATATATATATATATAACCCCAAAACTAATATACTAACTATAACAATATATACTAAGTATTATAATAGATATCAATATAATACATACGTACTAATTTATAATACAATATCAACTTACCAATACACATATCTATATAACTATATATAAATACTACATACTAGAATATATATCTAACTAATTACATAATCAAGTATACATATAACCAACTAACTACTTATACTAACTATTAAACTATCTATTACTAACTAGCTAATATAGTAATCAACTAGACTAACCTAATACCCAAACTCAAGTACCCAATATCTTACCTGATACATGAAATGAACTGACACAGTGCTGACCTCTCTGTTGCACTGATACCTGATACTTGGTACTGCACAGTGAATTTCAGCTAGCTGCTGAACTGTGTTTGATGATACTGCACACTTACCTACATCCTTGCTGACTGCACCTTGACCCCTCGTTGTACTGGTACTGACCTTGGTAGCTGTTGGCACTGCAGGGATGTACTGCAGCATGCTGCTGCTGTCGAGCTCCTTGTTGTGATGACTCTGCAGTACTGTGCATGAATATGCACACTGTGGCACCTTGCTGTCGATGCAACTGCTAAAGAGTTAGATGCTGCAGGCTGCAGTTGATGAGGACGCTAGCTGCTTGGTTTCTGCCCACTGTTTTGCACAGGCTACTGCAGTGGCTCCTGCTGCAGGCAGTTTGCTGCTTGTGCAGTTGGTCATCGCACAGTTTAGATGCACAGTGAACTGCTACTTCTCAGTTGCAACTTGCTGAATGGGATGCACATACACTGCTAAAGGTTGCTCTCCTTGCTGTGCACTGCACAGTGTACTGACTGCCCTCACTCTCGATCTCACTGACACCTACCCTCACACACACCTACTCAAATACATATATACATATAGCTCTATGCTAATATATATATATATACTCTACTAATATATGTATCAACCCTCATATATATATATATATATATATATATATATATATATATATATATATATATATACACAAATACATATACACTCACCTATCTATATCAATCTCTATATATATAAATACACTCTCTCTACTATATATATATATATATATATATATATATATATACACACTCACACACACAAACACACACTATATATATAACATACACAATACCCCTATATGTATTTACATATACACATTCACACATAAATACATTTAGATATATATATACTTATAATTATATATATCAATACATATATCTATATATGTACATAAATTCATAAGCATATATAAATTATATATATATATATATATATATATATATATATATATATATATATATATATATATATGCACAAATATGAATGAGGACAAAAACCAAACACGTGGAGTGCACCGCACCCGTATCACACTAATTCTATAATACGCTTGCGATACGGCTCCAACACACAACTAAACGCATTCTGAAGGACACGAGCAAGTCTAATACACTAAATATGAACAATACGTATAGTAATTAGATCAACTACGTGCCCGTGTCACGATGTGATATGCACAAGTCCTCGTGTCGGAGGAAAACCCCCAAAATCAACCCGTATCGTCAAATTGACGAGATACGGCCTACACGTACCCAGTTGTAGATACGACACTAGTCACAAATAATCAATCATATGTCAATTTGACCTATTATACCAATTGACAAACACAACATGTGCCAATCTCGAAATTTTCCCAAAATTGACACCAAAATACACATAACTTCCACCATAGGGCTCCTATGAACCTAAAACCAATTCCTATGAGTAGCCTATGCATATGGGTTGGTTTCTCATGGTTAAATCTCAGATTTATAGTCTACTAGAAGAGAAAAAACTAAAATTTACCTATTGGGAGTTGAATTTCCAATAAAAAGTCCCCAAATGAAGAAAGTAGCTCCTCCTTGTAGATCTTGGCCTCCTCCTTCTTGATCCTTGTTTCCTTCTTGTAGATCCTTGATGTAAAAGCCTCCAATAAATAATAAGAAAGAAATTTGTGAAGAAATTGTTGGAGAATTGATGAGGGAATGAAAGAAATTTGAAGAGGGGAAAACTTGATCTAAATGGAATTGGAAATTGAAATGAGAGAGACACTCTCTCTCCTCCTATGGTGGCCGGCCATATACCCCCTTCCCCAAGCAATGTGAACTATCATATTTACTTCTTGGGGCCTCTCATGAAGAAATTAATTAGGGAGGGAAGGTTCTAGTCTAATGGTTTCACTAATTAATCCAACTTCCTAATCCATGGGCCTAATTCATGGGCTCAATCTAAACTAATATAAAATGTTGGGTTCATGCAACTAATAAATGTTTAGGTCCACTACACAAGTCCAAAATAAATCTACAACTAACAATCTATAAATAATACAATAATTAAATAATCATGCATGCACAATATTTAAATACAATCAATTCTAAAAATAAATTATCCATGTCAATTACCAAACTACCCTTTAATGAAAATGTGAGGGTGACAATCCTACCCACCTTAGAAAAATTTCGTCCTCGAAATTAAGGAAGAAACTAACTACCAAAAGAAAACAATACAATGCAAGAAAGAATTATACCTCATGGCTCGAACAGATATGGATATCGCTCCCAAGTACTCTCTCCTGGCGAGTGATGCCTCCACGCGACGCGCACCAAAGAAATTGTCTGGTTCCTCAGCACCTTCTCTCTCCGATCCAGAATCTCCACATGCTGCTCTTGATAGGTAAGAGTAGGGCCCACCTCTATCTCCGAGTGATCCAACACATGACTGGGATCTGCTACGTACAGTCTCAACTACGACACGTGAAACACGTTGTGCACTCCCTCCAATGCAGGTGGTAAGTCTAGTCTGTATGCAACTGCACCGACCCTCTCAAGAATACTGAAAGGTCCGATGAATCGCGGACTAAGCTTTCCGCCTCCACCGAAACGAATTGTGCCACGTGTCGGAAAAATCCTCAAGAAAACCAGACTGCCAACCTAGCACGAAATACAACCTTAGCACTCTAACAAAACAAACAATCAAACACAAGCAATACAAAACAAAAATCTATACCTCAAACTTCAAAGGTCTCCGGTGGCTATCGACCCAATGCCGTTGTCTGTCATGCGCCACTCGAAGTCTATCCCTGATGATCTTCACCTTCTCGGCTGCATCCACTACCATCTCTGGTCCCAATAAAGCTCTCTCACCAACATCATCCCACGATAACGGAGTGTGGCATCTCCGTCCATACAATACCTCGAATGGTGATATCTCGATACTGGCTTGGTAGCTGTTGTTGTATGAAAACTCTACCAAGTGAAGGTGATCCTCCCAAGAACCTCCAAGATCCAAAACACAGGTGCGTAGCATCTCCTCGAGAGTCTGAATAGTCCTCTCCGATTGTCCGTTAGTCTGAGGGTGATATGCGGTACTGAACTTGAGTTGAGTGCCCAAGCTAGCCTGCAAACTCCTCCAGAAGTTGGACGTGAAGCGACTATCCCGATCCGAGACAATACTCACTGGAACACCGTACAATCTGACAATCTAGCGCACATACATCTCCGCGAGCTTCTCCGTAGATGTACCCACTTTAAATGGCAAAAAGTGGGCTGATTTGGTCAACCTGTCCACGGTGACCCAAATCGCATCTTTACCTCCTGGAGAACGCGGAAGTCCTGATACAAAATCCATGGTCACATGCTCTCATTTCCACTCCGGAATGGGTAAAGGCTGAAGCAATCCACCTAGCCTCTATCTCTCCACCTTTACGTGTTGGCAAACTAAGCATCTGGATATGAAGCTAGCTACCTCCCGCTTCATACCATACCACCATACATGCTCTCTCATGTCTCTATACATCTTGTTGGCACCTGGATGCATAGAGTACTGAGATCGATGTACCTCCTGCAGAATTTTCTCGCGCAATGCTCCTCTCGGTACACATAATCTGGTACCGTGCCGCAATGATCCATCATCTGCGACGATTAAGTCCTCTGCCAGTCCCATCTGAACCTGTGCTCTGATGCTCCTCAGAAACTCATCCTCATGCTTGTCACGCCCCAATCTCCCGCATGCTAAATTGACCGTCCCCGCTAGGCGAGAATCACCGCGCCAGCGCTCCCGCGGAACGATCGCTTTGACCCATCCTGGCGTGATGCCGTACGAGCGTGAGCCACGCCCATGCAAGGCCGTGGTTCTTTGGCTGGCGGTAAGAGTTCTAAGCCACAAAGTCGCACAGATTGTCCGAGTGTAGCGGAATCCTAAACGCATAGGCGATTTGATAACAAGTTCACTGAGTCGACAATAGCGGAAGCATTGAATAACACAAGTTGAAATAAAGCAACTCTTTATCGATATAAATAAGTGTTACAGGCGGCGTATAGCCGAGATTACAAGTCGCTCAAGCCTCTCTCTGAAACAGTAAAAGCGTGCCAAGTGGCTACAATTGTGGAATGATTGTACATGCGATGTTCAGGCAATATTTCAATATTATGTCTTGTATATGTGCTTCAGTTCCGGACGCAATGCTCCAAGGCTCCGGAGTGAACTCCACGCCTTAGCACGCACGAAGGAGGCATCCGTACTGAACGAGGTTCTCCCGTACCCTGCAAACGATCTGGTGGGTTATCAGTACATTGAATGCACTGGTGGGGAGGCTACTCGCCCGCTCGACAAATCCAAATACGTAATATAGGTTCCGTGCACCAACTATTTTGCTGTCTTTCTAGTTGCCTTAGGATCAGTTTTATGGCATATTGAATAATCTAACTCGTGTGGCAGTGCGCCGTGCGATATAAGAGAAAACACGGCGAGACTTACCAACTTACCGATTTGTCCTTCCCTGTCCAAGGCAAACCAAGTTAATTCATGTACGAGCATTCATAATGAAAACTAAGGCAATAGCATATGCAAACACGAGAGTTGCTATATCATGATCGTTCAGGTGTTCAGTTGTTCTTTTGATGCGATGCAATGACTCGCACGCGGATAGCCGCTAAGCGAGGATGACTTATCTATATGAACAATTATCGCTGGCATAGCCATAAAGGACGAGTTATAGTCACGGGATAGAAAATGATATGCGACGCAGGTAGCGAGCTCCGCCACATGCCATTATCTTCCTCTAATCATACTGACTATTCCATATGTTCCGTCCGGATCGGATCAGTCCTGGTGCCCCGACAATCGTCTGCGGAACCCATAAACCTTGTGCACAAGTTGTCCACGACACACAGTCTGGGTCATTACTTTTTTCATAACTTGACATGATAATCATGAATCTTGTTCTGAACGAGCATTTGCTCCACGAGCTGAGATTCTTTCTTTACTTGACACGATCCTCGTTCAGATGTAAACTTGACATGATTATCATTCAAGTGCAATTTTCGTTCAATATTCGTTCTTGCCTTGATACATTCCCCTGGTGCGGGGACTGCCTTAGCGACCCAACGGTCTCGGATACTTGCAGGTTCATTTGCACAGAAGCACTATTTGATAGTCTTCTGGTTAATTCGAATGCATGCACGATACGAATAACGTTAGACATTTGTAAGCAAGCAAGCATGTGTTTCTATGGAACTTAAGCAAACACGTTGGCTCGGGCCTGAAGGTGAACCAAGAGGTGAAACCGTATGTGACTTTCCGAGCTACAAGATCTAGGATAGCATGCGAGGGTCTGAATATAAGCAATATTTTATTTCCATGTTCTAACATAAGCAATACAAGTTGGAATTATTCCCTTAGCTAGGTGCGTTGTATTCTTATTAGCATGCAGGGGATGATTCACCTAGCGACTAGCATGTATCGTTCCAGATTTTAAGTGTGCTGGCTAAGCAAAGACAAGTTCACCGTAGCCACCCACCTTAGTGATGATTTGCCTCGGTTGAGCGATACGTCAAGCGAGCCTCTGAAAGCCTAAGCCGAACTCCTGTAGGGACAAGTCTGGATATCCTTTGCCTCAAACGATTATTCTCGCCTGAGAAAAGCGGGTCGGGACATTGCACTTTTGCCGTTTGAATCGGCAGTCCGCTTGAGCGGAACGGGGTGTTACATCATACCCAACTCAAAAAAAGTCTCATCCTCGAGACTTACTGAGGGCTAGGCAAACCTATACAAGTCATTATGCTTGTTCGTTTGGATATTCACTTGCACTAGCATTGAGTCATCATATCGCGAGTTTGGATCGTGCACATATTCGAAGTGCCCCTCAAACATATGCATTTCACCAACTCGGCGACAGCGAAGTCTTAGCACTCGAGTTTCACATCTTCTTGAGTCTTGGATCGTGCACAAGTTTAAGGCGTCCCTCAAACATATGCATTCAACCAAACTTAGAGATAGTGAAATCGGACAAGCTACTTACAAAAATATCAAGGGTTTGTACAAGTCGGCACGAAGGCCTTAGCATCACGATTTCATACAAGCAATCACATCATTCTAATGCGCTTTTTGAAAGTATTTAGACTCATTGTTGGAACATTCTGTTTGAGATATTGAGAGCGAGCATGCACATAACCCACGAACGAGCTTTCAAAACCGTGAAAATTGAAACGAAGTCCAAAGGCGTATAAGCCAGGCTCTGATACCATTATGTCATGTCCCGATCTCCCGTAGGCTAAATCGGCCGTCCCCGCTAGGCGAGAATTACCGCGCCAGCGCTCCCGCGGAACGATCGCTTTGACCCATCCGGGCGTGATGTCGCACGAGCGTGAGCCACGCCCGTGCAAGATCGTGGTTCTTTGGCTGGAGGTAAGAGTTCTAAGCCACAGAGTCTCACAGATTGTCCGAGTGCAGCAGAGTCATAAACGCATAGGCGATTTGGTAACAAGTTCACTGAGTCTACAATAATGGAAGCATTGAATAACACAAGTTGAAATAAAGCAACTCTTTATCGATATAAACAAGTGTTACAGGCGGCGTATAGCCGAGATTATAAGTCGCTCAAGCCTCTCTCTCTCTGAAACAGTAAAAGCGTGCCAAGTGGCTACAATTGTGGAATGATTGTACATGCGATATTCAGGCAATGTTCCAACATTATGTCTTGTATATGTGCTTCAGTTCCGGACGCAACGCTCCAAGTCTCCGGAGTGAACTCCACGCCTTAGTACGCACGAAGGAGGCATCCGCATCGAACGAGGTTCTCCCGTACCCTGCAAACGATCTGGTGGGTTATCAGTACATTGAATGCACTAGTGGGGAGGCTACTCGCCCGCTCAACAAATCCAAACACGTAATATAGATTCCGTGCACCAACTATTTTGTTGTCTTTCTAGTTGCATTAGAATCAGTTTCATGGCATATTGAATAACCTAACTCGTGTGGCAGTGCGCCGTGCGATATAAGAGGAAACACGGCGAGACTTACCAACTTACCGATTTGTCCTTCCCCATCCAAGGCAAACCAAGTTAATTCATGTACGAGCATTCATAATGAAAACTAAGGCAATAGCATATGCAAACACGAGAGTTGCTATATCATGATCGTTCAGGTGTTCAGTTGTTCTTTTGATGCGATGCAATGACTCACACGTGGATAGCCGCTAAGCGAGGATGACTTATCTATATGAACAATTGTCGCTGGCATAGCCATAAAGGACGAGTTATAGTCACGGGATAGAAAATGATATGCGACGCAGGTAGCGAGCCCCGCCACATGCTATTATCTTCCTCTAATCATACTGACTATTCCATATGTTCCGTCCGGATCGGATCAGTCCCGGTGCCCCGACAATCGTCCGCGGAGCCCATAAACCTTGTGCACAAGTTGTCCGCGACACGCAGTCTGGGTCATTACTTTTTCCATAACTTGACATGATAATTATGAATCTTGTTCTGAACGAGCATTTGCTCCACGAGCTGAGATTCTTTCTTTACTTGACAAGATCCTCGTTCAGATGTAAACTTGGTATGATTATCATTCAAGTGCAATTATCATTCAATATTCGTTCTTGCCTTGATGCATTCCCCTGGTGCGGGGACTGCCTTAGCGACCCAACGGTCCCGGATACTTGCAGGTTCATTTGCACAGTAGCACTATTTGATAGTCTTCTAGTTAATTCGAATGCATGCACGATACGAATAACGTTAGACATTTGTAAGCAAGCAAGCATGCGTTTCTAAGGAACTTAAGCAAACACGTTGGCTCGGGCCCGAAGGTGAACCGAGAGGTGAAACCGTAAGGGACTTTCCGAGCTACAAGATCTAGGATAGCATGCGAGGGTCTGAATATAAGCAATGTTTCATTTCCATATTCTAACATAAGCAATACAAGTTGGGATTATTCCCTTAACTAGGTGCGTTGTATTCTTATTAGCATGCAGGGGGTGATTCACCTAGCGACTAACATGTATCGTTCCAGATTTTAAGTGTGCTAGTTAAGCAAAGACAAGTTCACCTTAGCCACCCACCTTAGCGATGATTCTCCTCGGTTGAGCGATACGTCAAGCGAGCCTCTGAAAGCCTAAGCCGAACTCCTGTAGGGACAAGTCTGGATATCCTTTGCCTCAAACGAGTATTCTCGCCTGAGCAAAGGGGGTCGGGACATTGCACTTTTGCCGTTTGAATCGACAGTTCGCTTGAGCGGAACAGGGTGTTACAATACTGTCCGGCTCTGACCTGGTCCATCAGCTCTGACTGTACCTGAAGTCCCCACATCTGTGCTGCGACTCCAGGAACTAGTACCTCAATGCCCAAACTGTCAAGATCGGCCAATAAATGTCTGTCTCTCGTCAAGTACATAGTCACAGAATACCTACTAATTTCTTTGTTCAAAGAATTGGTCCCTTACGACTTCTAAAGAAATAGACTATAACTACATCGTATGAAAATTCCAATTCTAACAATTCTAACTAGAGCTAGCAATTGACCAACGTTCGACAATTACGATATACCTAACGGAGTAGAGGAAACTCAGAACAGAACCTTCCTATTTTGAGGAGTAAAAGCATACGAGCGGGCACATACTCCTTATATAATTTGGTAGATCCTACTTGAATCTCCTTAGAAGAACACGAACAGAGACTTCTTGTAGAATTTGATGGATCCTCATTGAATCTTCTTAGGAGTACACAATCATGAAGTGCCTCTTTAGCCTCCTGTATAGACGAAGAAACCATAATTCTAAGAAACCATAAATCAGCCCATCAAATTTGCCATTTAGAAACCATCCAATGCAGCTCAAAATCTTTTGAAAATAGCAAAACCAAGAAAACTGTGTCCGACTAAAATTCTGTCAAAATTCCAGCCCCTGCACACGTGCTGCATGAAAAACCCCAAAATTCCAGTTGGCTAGACCTGAACTTGGTCGAAATTATAGTAACCGACTTTTGGCCAGTTTTGACCTCCTGACGTTGTCGATCCTCCGTCTGCGACACTGCAGACCTCCTTTTCCAGCCTCACATCACAAGGTAAACCCAAGCCTGAATGCGAAAATCATTTCCGGACTTAGTGCATAATGTTTAATGAACAAGTGAATGTCGATGTGTAGTTTGTTATAATTATCCTGAAAAAGAAGATGAATGGTGAGAACAAAAACAGGAACGGCCTTGGGATTTGGTTGCCTTATCCGAAGCTAATTTTGGTTACCCTCCATCCCTATTAGAAAGATATAGGTTTAAGTTGACTTTGAAGCCCTAAGAAAACCAAATGGCCAGTAGAGTTGTCCAAAGTCTTGTCAAAATTACCCCTGGACCGGCCATGAACTCAAAGAATATACTCATCTTGAAACATACATGCCATAAATCAGTATCAATTGTGGGCAACAAAAAATATTCACCTTAACAATAAAAATAGGGCAAACGAAAGGATGCTTTAAAGCTTGAGCATTTATCGATCTCCATTGCAGCCAAACCCATATTTTCCACATCTTATTGCAATCCAAGAATCACCACTAGAACGTGATTACTAAACTAAACACCAAATTTGGAAGAAATATTCCACAACTGAATATCCAGCAAGTTATTCAAATAGCAAGAATTTCAATATAACTGTCTTCAGTACATCCCAATCAAATTATATGCATCCACAAGCAGAAAAGTAAACTCAAAACAAATGTCATAATAGATGGACAAGACTTCCCACGGGCAATAACTTAACTAACCATTAGGTAACTTAAAATATTACACTCGGGCTTGTTCTCTTAATATTTAAGGGCCAACTGTAAAAACGAATTAATGAATATTCTGGGTTACAAGAAAGCACAAGTCGGCAACAAATATGGTCACAGGCAAAACGGGGACATCTTCTTTATCCTATGTTAAACCGTTAAAGAATGGTAGAGGAAGAAACAAATAGCAGAGATGAAAGAATGACTCTTTATCGCCCTGTCTTAGCCCGCTTCAACCCACTGCTATTGAATGGTGAAACACTGCCACTAGGATGGGGGCTATCCTCTCTCAGAGTTGAGTTTAGCATGGCTAGCTCTCTAAGCTGTTGCTTCTTGTAGTAATCCTGTGATTCATCCTGTAGACAAACATAAACAGTACCTAAGAGAAATAGTATACAGTAACTATGCATATGCAAGGGTCTCAAGTTACTAATTAAAAAAAAGAAAAACAGTAGATTAAAAGGATGTTTGAATAGAGAAATCTGAAAGCAAGGATGAATTTTACAAAGCCGAAAAGAGGGAGGAGAAATCTGGCAAGGACAACTAAATTGCATAAATGTAAAACAAGAAATCATAGTACCTCTTTTTCACCGAGTAAAATGGAGTACTTGCTCAATTTTAAATAGCAGTCATCATATCCAATTTCCAAACTAGTACAATATCAAGGGCCGGATGCATGTTTTCTTGATCAAGTGCTAACAAATGAAAATTTCCCTCAAATATATAAGCAGTAGATACCATAATACTAAGTAAGTTGAGTAACCCACATTATGACCTTATATGGGGTTTTCAGTGAAAACTTCATAGTTTGACTTCTATAGACCAGCCTTACACCTCATTAATACAAGTGTTTCTTTTATTTATTTACTTTACACCGATTCAGGTACATCCTTAGTTGAATAGGATAATCAGTTAGAAACTGACCCCTTCCCAAGAGAAGTTTTTGTATAGAGCCACAAGCCTTATGAAGACTAGGGCTATTTTTTTACGGATCAAAGTACAGTCAACAAAGGAATGTGTTCATTTCATTTCATGCCCAGAAACCAAATGCCAATTCTCTAGGAATTGTGTAGTTTTGTGCAAGGGTCATTTTGGGAAGAGGGAGGTCAGACATGAGAGTACTAATTCTGGAATACGGAATTTCAGAAATATATGCATACTAACTGTTGTGATCTTAAGCATAACCATCCCAACATATTCTTAAGCCAGTCAATTTTATAAATGAAAAGTCACAAGCATTTTCCAGTAAATTACAACATAAAATTGTAAGACCCCACAGAAAATGAAATTTCCTTTGAAAGGCATTGTAATTTTCTTCTGGGAAGAAGTTCAAGTATCACAGAGATGATCAATCATGATTCAAACAAAACCAGTTAAGTATGCCTAACCCAAGCTGATATAGAAAAAGAACACATTCTCCTTAAAAATTGCAGGTTTGTGGAGGCAGAAACTAGGGAAGGTGTACTCGTGTTCATAGCTCAGTGGTATTCATGCTTTATTTACATGGAACATTAACCTGAGATGCTCTTACTAACTTAAAAGGTACGTTACTACTTGATAATGTCAACTTCTGAAATGTTTCCATAGATAAATGTCACCATTTGTTTGTACATAAACTAACGTTGTTTGATACAGTTTGTCAAGCTGACTGACTGATAGAAGGGATCTTACTTAAATAACTGATTTAGCTCTACAATGTGTGAAGAAGCAAGAAATTTTGTTCATTCAAAGCAAGAGTATGCAAAAAAATAAATATTTAAAGATATAATAGTTTCATTTAAAGTAGAAAATAGGAAATGTAACAATTATCCTTTTTGGTGTAGTGTGTTTGGGTTGGAGGGCGTGTTGGGAAGAGAGAACTAGGGATATACAAAGGGATTAGAAAACCTAGGGGGGATATTCCCTTCCTTCAATGCAAGTTTCCATTTATATGAAATATGAAACCCATAATGGCAGTCAGATAAAGTGTTCCATATATAATGCTAAAGAACTACAAGACAAAGATCATATCTGAGGATTATGTACCACTGGTTTAAGCAAATCTTCTATAATTTCATGTGCTTCACTCAATCTTGCATTGACAATATTAGCAGGCAAATCGGCCTCAACCAAGATGTGTAGTGGATCATTCAAATGCTCGTATCCAGGTCGTCCCCTAAGCTTCTCCTCCTTCAGTGTGGAAAAATTAATGATTGTATGCTTAGCTCTTTACTGACAGAGATGGAAAAGACTATTAAGCAAGATAACATTCTCAGTTAATTTTACTCAAAAGAAGATGGAAAAATACAATGCAATAGCACAAGCATTAGAAGAAAATATTGTCCATGACTAGAGATCAAACTTTAGAATCCAAATTGAACTAGGATGCATCAACAAATTATATTGTCTGTATAATTGGTTTTTAGTCAGAAAGGAATATAAAAAACCAAAAATGGTTGTGTTTACATAAATATAAAAAAGGCGTAACAGTGGCAGGGTAGAATGGAACACACTCCATGATACATCCACAATCCTACTGGATGGTACTCCCATATATTGTATACATTGTGCCACCACATACATGCTAAGAAACAAACATACTGAACTAACAAGAAGGCATGTTTTATTGAACAGACTGTCGAGTGATCAGGAAGCAATGTTTGCATATGATTAGCGCATAAGGTTAAAGGGAAGAATATGTCAAAATTTTAGAAATATGAAGGGCATAGCAAGAAGGGGCAGTGGGAGAGGGAGGCTGGATTGGCCATGTCCTCAACAGCAACAGCAACACCCCCCCCCCCCCCCCCCCCCCCCCCCCCCCCCACCACACACACACACACACACACACACCCCAACTTTATTAATATAAAATTGTAATCTTACTAGGATTTCTAACACATGTGAAACCTATAGAAAATTACCTCTATATCAAAATATTAAATTAATTACGAAATTAATTGATAGATTTTAGAAAATACGGGATATTGAACTTATAGCCACAGATGAGCATAAGTACATAACACAGGTTATTGAATTAACACGAATTAGCCGAATAATTTAATTACGAAATTAATTGATAGATTTTAGAAAATACGGGATATTGAACTTATAGCCACAGATGAGCATAAGTACATAACACAGGTTATTGAATTAACACGAATTAGCCGAATGATGACCAGAGATATTCCAAAGCTCCACTTCAAAGGCACATTATCTGTTTAGAGAAACCATTTTCATAAAGTAACGCATGTTTGGAAAGTTAAAAACCCACTTTTGAAGTAGAAAATTCAAAGAAAAAGTGTACTACAAGTACTTAACTCATGCAGAAAAATACACTTTAGAAAAGTGATGAGAAAATTTACTGTAGCAGATCAAAATTTGCTGAAATTGGAGAGAGCGGCATATTTTCAATTTTTTTTTGCAGAAGTGGACCTTTCCGCCAGATGATCTGGCGGTCAGTCAGTCTGGCGGAAATGATGCTAATCGGTTGGTTTAATTTAGGGGATGGTTTAATTTAGGGGGTCGGTTTAGTATTTTGGTTGGGGTGGGTTGGGGTTTAGGTTAGTTTGGCTGGGTTGGGTTTAGTAGGTTTAATTGGATTGGTTTTTGGTTTGCTTTTTGTTTTTTGCTTTTTGCTTTTTGCTTTTTGGTATGATACGGTTAAACATTGGTTGCTTTGTTTTGCTAATTGATATGATAGCATACCACATTTTAGTTTGTTATGTGGGTTTAAAGAAGCACTAAGAAGATATGCTTTGCTTTTTCCTTTTTCCTGTCGACTACTTTAGGGTAGCTTAGAATCCAATGTTTAATTGTCGGGTAAGGTGAGAGCATTACATATGCAAGAGAGAAGCAAGAGCAGCAAACAAGGAGAGAAAACAGAAAAGAGAGGAAACTCATAGGAAAGTCATAGAAGAGAGAAGAATAGAGAAGGAAAAATAGAAGTGAAGATAGAAAATAGAAGGGAGAAAACGAGCCAGAAAAGAAAAGGAAAACGGAGAAGAAAAGAGAAGAAGAGCAAATAAAAGAGATTTAATTTTGAATTATGTATCATTTTTATTTTTATTGTGTTTATTATCTTAGAATTATGTATAACTAAATCTTACTCTATTGCTAACTGGTAGGATCGACAAAATGACGGACGTATTACGAAGAGTCCACCACAAGCTGATTATCCAGCAGCGTGAGTCGCATATTTCAAGTTTGATATTTTCTGGAAAGGTATACTAAATTTTAATTGTGTTAATTATTAATATATATATTTGACATGTCTCTAGTAATAATAAAATTTATATGTTATTTATATAGCTATACGATTATGTTGGCGATGTACGCATGCGAGAGCATGGTACATTGCGATATGAGAACCAATTTGGGTGTTGGAATTTGACTAGCGACCAAGAGGACTTGGTGCACATGTTTGGATTTCAGTATATTGACGAGATACATTTTCCACGTCATGATAGAGATTTAATTCTCAGTCTAGTTGAGCGTTGGTGGCCGGCCCGAACAGAATACATTTTAACTACGAGTTGGAGAAATGACTATTATCCTAGCGGATGTAGCAAATATTTTAGGATTACCTATTATGCAAAACATGAGTGTACACATGAAAGACAAGTATGATACCACTTTAAACATGGACAATATTTTTCATCTAAACGAGCAACATATGTTCTATGTGTTTTGCGATCTTCTATTTCAAATATATAACTATCAATACTCAATACATGCATGTAGTCTCTTGATGCGTGCCATAGTTTTTAAAACTTCGGACAATAATATGTTTCAAGATCTTCAGCTTTTTTTCGATTTTTGTCTTGAAGTTTTATAATCTTGGCTCGGATATCATCAATTAATATTGTTATTGGTTTATCACTCAAATTTTTTATCCAGTTATTGAAGCATTCAGCAAGATTGGAAGTGTTAATATCTAATCTAGGACAAGGAGCATAAGTTGTTATCCAGTGCGCTAGAACACGTGTTTCATCTCCTTCTACTCCAATGAGCCATTTATAAATATCCATATTTTCATCTTTAATTTTTTCAAAACAATTGTTTGCATCTGTTTCATTATAACATCTTGCAAGAGAGTCTAATATACGTCGAAAATGTTTCAATCTTTCTACTGATTTCAAATTTTGTTTAAAATATTGAATACATAAAAAATGAGACGATTCTGGAAAAGTAACACGCATAACATTTATTAATTCTTTTTTTTATCCGGTATAAAAGAAATTCTATTACATGCATCAAAATAACTTTCAAAAGATGTTCTAAAACAGTTTAAAAACCAAGCCCAAGAATCAGTATTTTCACTTTCAGCAGCAACATAAACAATTGGATATAATTGATAGTTAGGATCATAAGCACAAGCAATAAATAAGATACCTTGATATCTAGATGAAAGAAAAGTAGTATCAGTACTAATCACATGTAAACATTTCCTTAAAAATCCATCAATGCATGCCTTAAAACATATAAAAAATATTTCAAAACTATTATTTTCTGTAGTCTTTATAAAACACATGCTATCTGGATTCGTCTCGATAATTGTAAAAGCATACTCTTCAAGACTGCTATATGCATCAATATAACTACCATTTATTTCAGATAAAGCAAATTTTCTAACTTTCCAAGCTTTTGAATATTTAATACGCATTCAGTATTCTCTATATATATCATTGACAACATGCGACGGACTATACGACTGGTTATCTCCAATTTTATCAATTATCTTATTTTTAACTCATACAACAGTAGCTAATGGATGCCAACCTATTGCAAGTCCACCTAAACAAGAATGTCGGTTTTCTAACGTAGTAATAACAAATGTCTCGGCTTCACCAATGAATTTAGCGTATACTCTCCAATTACAACTTGATTCATTACCTTTATTTACAATCTTGTAAGCATTGTTTGAAGTAGCCGAACAAGTAAAATTATGCTTAATTGCTATGCCACTAATGAAACTTCTAAATTTAATTCGATTTTCAAATTGTCTCCCGACAAATAATTCAGGAGTGTTAACATTGTCATCATTATCATCAAATTCATCATCTAAATTTTCAACTAAATCATCACTACTGTCATCGTCGTTATCACCTTCATCTATTATATGTTCTTCTTCAGTAAAAGAAATAACTTGGTGAGAAGAACTAGGACCAACATTAACAGTTTCATTATTAGAAGCACGTCTACTACTTATATTATTAATTCTAGGTGGTGGTGGAATAACAAAAATACTAATATACGGTGATTGTACATTAATTTGAAGAATAAACGTCCATGCTTGTTCACTATTTAAATTTATAAAATTAGATGCAAAAATGTGTACTAATATAAATTCATAATTGATAGAAAATTGTTCAGTAATTAAATTACGTAAACTATTAAACGTAATATTTCGATCAATTATAAGAACTTCGGTTAAACCTCCTTCGTAAGCTTAACACATTTAGTGCGCTTCCAAGCAAGCGTAATATTTAGCAGCTGAGCTTCTGAATGGAAAAGAAAGGGAGAGAGAGAGAGTTGAATCATTTTTCTGAATGGAATTTTGATTGAGAGAGAATGAAATTGAGAGAGAATCTGGAAAGATTTGGTTTCTAATTTATAGGATAGATAGAAGAGCCGTTGGTAGAAGTAACCTTTAGAAAATTAGTCGTTGGTAGAAGTAAACATTGTAAAATTAGTCGTTAAAATAGCGGTCGGATAAAAAAAACATCCCGAACCTAACATATATTTTCTAACCTATCTCCAAACCAATTAAACCAAAATAAAGCCACACAAAATAAACAATTCCTATCCAAACTAAGCTAAACCCACCCCTATTAAACCTACTAAACCCACCCCAACCAAACTACTAAACCCAACCCCCAAATTAAACTGTCCGCGTCCAATTAACTCATTTCCGCCAGACCAATTGGTGGAAATTGGACCAGACCTTCAGGCGGAAAGGTCCTCTTTTGCAAATTTGTTTGAAAATATGCCGTTCTTTCAAATTTCAGCAAAATTCGGTCTGCTACAGGAAATTTTATGAAAAGTGATGTTAGTTAACAGTGTTTCTTTGAATGGATTTCCTTGTTTAACTAATCCTTAATTTGAACATAACAAACTTGGACCCTTCAAATTAAAAGTCAATAGATCAACAATACTATTATACCAAAGATGTGTTATTCACTTTCAAGCATGCTAATTTAGTATTTGTGCTCTTTGTTTCATCTCTACGGTGAACAAAATTATATTAGGTAAGCTACCTGTAAGTCCTAGCTTGAGATATTTTACGGGTACAAGTTGTGAAGTGCACAGCTACAATTTTTAAGGATTTATTACTGGATCCTGCAATAAACTTGATTGACCATTATTTATGGTGGACATTGTTGGCTTATACTTGCAAGTTTCCCTTTTAATCATGATGTCTGGCAAGACCCATGCATAAAAGTAGACAAGCAAACTGACAATTAAAAATTCATTCTAAAGTCTCAAATAAAAGGATAGTACATATCAACTATAATAAGGACTTTAGTAATGTGATCAGAGATGTTTCATCAGTCATTCTGCATATTATATTTGAAGTATTATGTTCAAAAACTAAAAAGATTCTTGTTGATATGTTTGCCTGCTGAAAATACACTTTATTTACCTTCTCAGGATCTTTAATCGAACCTTGTCCTCTAATGTAAACACGACAGCCTGTCTTGGCTTCCACCCGTTTGAGTGAGTTACCCCTGGGTCCCAACAGGCGTCCAACAAAGTTGACAAAGTTGAACTGGTTCCATGAAGAGGGTTAATAAGAACAATAAGAAACTAATTGTTATTGAAGTGATCCATAAAAATAGCATACATAAGGATAGCTATCCACTGGAATCTCCAATCTCAAGATCTTTTTGACAGAGTATGAATTTGGGCTTGTCGGTGCACCTTGCCAGTCCATTGCCATACCTTGTGAAAGACCTAATCTCTAGTTGGACAAGAAATCAATTATTGATTAGTGGTATCAGAAAAATTAACTTAGTAGAAAATGTAGGTTTGAAACTCATCACATTCCAGGGCGAGAAGATTTTTGTCAACCAAAAAGAAAAAGAAAAAGAAAAAGAAAAAGAAAGAGCATAAGATTTTGCCAAAATTAAAGCAGAGCAGATTTGGTGGGAAATTGGAACATATAGTAAAATACATCACTTCAGATACCACTCTACCAAAAACAGGATGAGTGGGACATGTTTGGAAAATCAGCTACAATCATAGTTGTTGAATATACGATGTTCTAATAAACTTTGCGCTGTTGTTGATAAGGGACAAACTATGTTAATTCCAGAGGGCGATATCAGAGTTTGAGTAAACTTCATCCTCTTGACAAGGGCCAAATAATGTCAGTTATGGAAAGTAATATGATGGTTTATAGGACGAGAAGTAGCTTTACTTGGAAGACGCTGGGCATCCTCCACTCTAAATTAGTTACTCAGTATAGATTAGAGGATTTGAAGAAAGAATAATCTATGAGAAGTGGGTAAGAATTATAGATGGTGATGCGGACTGCCCAAATTGGATGATTATTCCTTCCTCCATGACTCGCTCACTTAAACTCAACATATTGATTTCCAAACCAGACAGACAACAAATACAAGCCAAATTTCGATTACGCACATTCCTGACTACTGTGTATGTAGCCCATCATGCTAATCAGCGGTCTCTTTCGATAGAGAAGTTAACTTTAAACCTCACCCGATCCTAGATAGTATTTTCACGAGATGTGAACACGTAGGGAACTATACGGGCACCTCAGCTTCCCACATTAGCCTTGTAAGAGTGACCTCTTTGCTTCAAGTCATACACACCTGACCAGCAGTCTTTATTGAACCTCACCCGATTCCAGTTTAGCATTTTCACGACATATGACCATGTAGGGAATTATAGCCAACTCAAACTCAGACATTGACTTTGTAAGAGTAACCTCCTTGCTTAATCACCTAGTTCTCTTAATATTATGCATTTGGTATGTTCATATTTTCAAACTAATGTCCTTAATTAACGTTTCACTTTAAAACGGAGAGTAAATGTAATTCCTTGGTCAGATTGTTACAATTCACATGCAGGTTGTAACCATAGTTTAAAGTATCGGCCGATACCGATCCGATACGGCCGATACCGATACAGTTTGGCATGACCCGATACCGACCGATATCCGATACTGACCGATACCGACATTAGAGGTCTATTTTCCGGTCAATTCGGCAAAAAATATTGAATTAAAAAACCAATTAGCAAGGGTGTAAAAGCATAGTAAGGTTGTAAAAACATATAAAAGATAAAAAATTATCTATCGCATATAAATCAATCGACAATGATGACTACTATTTCATTCAATATCAAAAATACTAAGAAAAAATACTGGAAATACTTTAAATTATGCATAAATGTATAAAATATATTCTCGAAAATGTTAATAATTTACTAATAGTTGTTTGCTTTCCGATACCAAAAAATCCGATACTCCGATCCGAAATCGCCGATACTACCGATACCGCTGATCCCGATACTCATAGGAATGGTCCGATACCGATTCCGATACCGATACTTTGAACCTTGGTTGTAACCCATCTAGTACAATATTCTAAAATAGATTATGCAATTTGACATTTGCTTAGAGAGAATCATCTCACAAAAATGGATTCAAATATGAATCTAATAGATATCTGCAGAATTTCTCGTGGAACTAAATTGTTAATTTCTGGCAGTTTCTCGCTACCGACTGTTTCCTGTGACTACCCTAAACTTGCCAAATTAAGATTCATCTCTTACAATTTTGCACTCGGGTTCTTTTTTATCACCACTCGTAAAATAGCTATATCATAGTTGCCTAATTCGCCAACACCCCCTACGTCCCACGAATTGGGACGAACGACCCCGAACGGGGGTGCGTTCGCGATCCGTTCGTCAAATTCAGCGACCCGGATTTTGATGGCTTTGGTTATGAAGTTATGATATTTGGTTTAATTATAAGAATATTGTCTATGCTTTCCTTCACTTGGATTTTGATTGCTTTGGTTATGAACTTATCATATTTTGTGTATATTTCTATATAATTGTATATGGTATAAAAGACGACCCAGATAAAAACGAATAGCGACCCCAAATAGCGTACCGAATAAGTCTACCCCCACCGCACCGCGTACCGGCTGAGGTACCTTACCGCCTACCCGTACCACGTGCCAAAGCGACCCACGACCCTGGTAACATTGAGCTGTATTACCATTCTTAATGTTAAAGACACTTTTAGCATCCCTAAACCAAGTGGTTAAAAAAAATTAAATAGCATATCTTGGATTTAATTTTATATGTATCACAATTTCATTATGAAATCCAAGGGATTTCTCTAATGAATTTGATACCTTAGTGTCATTATCATTAACTATATAAGTATTATATTTAAGAATTAATTAAATTTTATTAATATAACTATATGTCAGTTAATATAACATATAATACTCTTTTTGTGTTCATAATATTTCAAATTTATGATCAAACCAATGAATCACCTTTTTATTTTGAATTAGGAACATAATAAAACAAAAGAGTTTCCATACCTATACCTATCACAATTTACTGTACTTTTCATTTCACAATACAATTCCTACTGTAAAAGACACTTTAGCAGCCACAAAAGAAGAGGTAGCATAATACACAATGTTGTAATATAATCATTACTGCTCCTGTGCTGTTACAATCTAAGAACAAAAACAAGTTCACTACTACTGCCCTCAATTAGCATTATCACACTGCAGCAAGCCACAGCAACAAGAATTAGCATCATGCTACAACAAAGCAACAGCAACAACTGGCACTTCTACTATCACTGCAGCAAAACAGCAATATGTACCAGTTGCAACTCAACATGATTAACACATCTGAAACCTTATAATCAAATCATCATGAAAACTCTAATATTTGGTAATAATGTTTCATCATCATACAGTCCATGCCCCAATCAATGGTATTGTGAACAAACTTCCAGACATTCCATCCTTTCAGTACACATTCTAACTTAGTTAACTTAGAATTCAGCCCCTACAATTAGGTCTACAGAAAGATTAATTTTATCATTTAATTTTGATTAAAATGAACAGGGACATTTGAGAATTGACATAAGCATTAAAGAGTTCCTTAGACGGCTATTTATTAGCATCAAATGCAACACTCTTACTACAATGAACTAACCATATTATACATTTGTTTCACAAGCATCTCCCACTTAATTGCTTAAGCCTTTGGCTACCTTACATGCAAAATAGAACCACCTAGGATTTATGTCAAGGAAAATGATGAAGGTGTTAGAAAAATTGATGGAACAAAGAGTTTTTTTGTTGTTGTTGCATTATGTTTGTTTACTCGGAGAGAGCATATGGCAAAGTTCTAAACAAGGTCGTATGGCAAGCAAAAAGGGAATAAAGATGGGCAAAATTAAATTCTCTTCTTTTTGACATGTCAGTTAATTTTATCATCAATATACTTAAATTTTGCAGGTAATAACCAAAGGAGCAAGAATCATGATTTGCAATATTATATATATATATATATATATGGGTCCGGATCCGGAGCCCCGCCATCAGAGTCCCGTCGCCCTCGACCGTTAGATCGAGCGGGCGCGTGTGCGGCCCTATGCAGGGCCCCCGATCCGATGGTGCGGGGGGGCTTTGGCGGCGGGGCTCTTGATCCTATATATATATATATATATATATATATATATAGGCCAGTTTCTTCAAACCTTGCATAAAGGTGTTGGCATCCACATTCTGTAAATAAGAAGCATGTCTACTAATGCTAATCTTATTACTATCCCTAGCTCTTTCATGACTAGCACATTTCACATAATAAATTGCATATCGAACCCAAGAACGATAGGAGAAAATACATATTACTAGAGGGCTCTTTGTGGCCAGCAATAAGTTTGTGGAACAATGAAGCCGTTTTGGAAGCAGAAAGAACGGAGAGAATAATAGATTTGGAAAAATGATCATACCCAGCTTATCCAAGCAGGACCAATACAAACATGTTCTCTAATAAGGATAAGTATATCTTAATATGTTAAACCTCTTTCATCTTTTGTTAGGTTGTGCAATAAGGTAATAATCTGGTAATTGTGCATGAAGATCACCTGGAAAGGGTGTTTCCTGTCACAATAACAACTCAATCTTGAGTTTGCCCTGCCAACACATGTTTTCTCATCTACAGGTTTTTCTTGTTATGAGTGGGGTTAATGGCACCTTGTAGGCCGCACACATGTTAAATGGGGCTTCAGATAAAGATAATAGGTGAAGACCACTATATTCAGGGAACTAGAGCTAATCATCCTTAGAAAAAAAACTAATTGCAACTAAAACCACGTTTATGAAGGATGAATCAAATGATGTATACAATAGGAAAGTCATATGATAATCTACCTCTTGTTGTAACCCACTCCAACCGCCTATACCAGTTCCCCCGATGCTGGAGACATGGTTCGGGGAAGCCATAGGACTGGGACTTCCTTGATGCATTCGATCATAATCCCCGAATCCATGGTTGGGGATCACACCTGATACTCGCATAATTTCTGCAAGATGATGATGATTTATTAAGACATAATCAAACATTGAAAGGGGCAAGTAAAAGAACTTCCGATATTCAAACATAAGCATGAATTTTCTGAACTGCCCAAATTAACATGAAAAAAATAGCAAATTCTAAAAGGCTACTTATCAAAGGCCTATTACAGAAAGACCAAAAGGGCAAGCAATTCATTGTGAATCTGACAAGTATCCATTCCAATTCAATGAAGAAAAAAGGTACCAAATCAGCATAATGATATACATGTTAAATACTAAGATCAATGAAGAAAAAGATGGAAACCTACAAAAAAAAACGACAGCTACATCATGCACATTGAAGTAAACATTTCCTATTTATAGAATGGTAATATGTACATAAGTAATCCTCCTGCGGTACTAGGAAAAAAAAATCAGACTTAGGAATAAAAAAAAAAAAATCTAACATAGGAATAAAAACCTGAACAAACCCACGTCAAGAAACATATAAGGACCCAACCTTGAAGAGAAAATTAGTTCCCACTGAACTTAATCCAACAAAAGAATACTTTCCTTCCTAAAATTATCGGGTACAAAGTAAATCAGGAAAGAGCAATAACTACATAACCCAAAAATATACTAGAAATAAAAGACAATGGATCTCACTACCATTGCCATTTTCGGGCAATTTTCACGCTCATTTGCCACTGCATGACTAGATCATATCACAAGACAAAAAGACAACAAAATTTATCGACTCCGCTGTAGCGTTCAATACAATTCTTATTTCTTCGGAACCCCCCCCCCCCCCCCCCCCCCCACCAACCCCCACCACCACCACCACCACCTTTGTTTGTTGTGGGTCTCGTCGCAGGCACAACATGAATGAGTGGAGATATGCCTTCTTTCAGAACCTTGCACACAGTTCCTCCGTCAAGGCTTAACCTATCTATCCTTACCGCGCCGTGGATAAGAGTGTCATTCCTTGGAAAAGCAAACAAGCTCCAATGTTCTAGATGGAGGACTGTAATCAAAGACTATTGTGCTTGGTAAAGGTCAGCAAGTCAACATAAACAAATCTAATGTGTACTTCAGTAAACATGCTCTACCAAGAGAGAGAGAGAGAGAGAGAGAGAGAGAGAGAGAGAGAGACTGTCACCCTTTTTTCAATTCAATGGCATTCAACATCTAACTATGTCATTTTCACTAGCTAAAAGCTGTGCTTCAGAGTTGTCTTTTTGGGAATAGTCAGTTTTCAGCCTTTACCTGACCAACTACCTAATACTAACTAGGCTCATCAAACAACGATTTTGAGCTTTCTTCGGGATTTGGGAAAAATATGAAACTCTTGTTTCAACTCTTGCTTGCCCAGATGATTACCTCAACTGTTGGTCTTGGAAAATAAGTGGCAGAAAGACCATACCTTGAGGATTTAGCATGTGGAGATGGCTTCACAAGAAGGACTTTTTCTTACCTTTCACCAAGCAAAGACGGAAAGACCCGTGATACATGTCTATCATTAGTTTCTCGCAAGATAGATTGGCCTCTGAGACATGCATTCCAATGAAATTGCGTTCCTTTTACAATGACCAAACTAAATGTCTTACATTAATCAACTTATGCCCATGCTACAATGACAATTGCATCCAATCCAAAGTTTCGCTGGTTTTCTCCTTCCAACTCCAATTATTCTATATTTAAGTAAATAGTCACCCTTAGCCCTAAAATATGTGGGATCATACACACGTCTTCATAGTACATTTATCCCTCGTCATGACTTTTTAAGGGAATAAACATGAGGACGTAGACGAAACTAATAGCTAAAATACAATATTACAGAAGAAGAAAGATATTTCTTTATCAAGTCAATAACCACGTAGCAAAAGTTAGGCTATGTTAATAACACATTTGACAAATATAAAGATATTTCGGTCTACATCCCAATATATTAAGGAAGCAATAAGTTAGATATAGTTTGATCTAACAGAAACCTCCTAAAACAGTTGGCAATCACAATTTGGGGGGGTGTTTGTTTTTGCACTATATAGTGTTGAGGACTTTAAAGTGTTCAAACAAGTGCAAGACCTACCAACTTAAGGTATTTGCTTTTTACACTTTAAAGTGTTCATCACTATATACAGATGTCCTTTTATATAGTGATGTCCTTTATAAGTGATAAATTGTAAGCTCAAATCTTAAGCTTATAATCTTCATCTTAGAAGTGTAAAAAAGACAATTGTAGCCTTTAATAAATTTAAATATTACAAATGTCTAAGCAACTCTAATTCTTCGTAAGTGAAAAATATAACGTCCAAATAATTTTCCATTCTGGATTTTTGGATGCAAAGAACCACGGGTCAGTGCAACCCTAATCCTTCAATAAAATTTATTTTTCTTTGAAAACTGGATTAGTTTTGCTCATAAAAGTTGGAGAATTTGAAGATTAGGAGTTAAGATTTGTCAAGATTGAAGTTTTGATCAGTGTCATGTTCGCATCCCAGTCGTGTCGTTTTGTGTCCGTACAACGTAGGAGAGACGAAATGAGAGTTATCAAGAGATTATTGATATACACAGGTTTAGGAACCAAGGGAGTTCTGGAAAAGAAAGAGCATTGTTCAACGTATGTCTTTTGACCTAGGAAGTATTTGAGGGTGAACTTATATTTTTACCCATTTTTACTAGTGAATTTGTGTTTAGAATGATATCAAGTACTTGAGGGTAAAATAGTCAATTCATACATTTATAATGCACTTAAAGTGATAAAAAAAAACAATATCACTTTAAAGTGCATTATATAGTTATTGAAAACAAACAACAATTGCACTTTAAAATGATAGCACTGTATAGTGCTCATCACTTTAAAGTGCTAGCACTATATAGTTATGAAAAGGAAAAAAACACCCCCTTAGTCAAAATACAAATTTACAATCAAAATAACCAATGTCAAGAACTAGTGGTGTAATCCTCCGAACAAACTAGTACACTGAACCAAATCCTTTTGGCACAGGTACAACCTTTTCTATCCCAAATGATTCATAACCACACTAAAACACTATTAACCGGCCAAAATCTACATAATCAAATCTAGAAATCAAAAAGACTATCAGTAATCTACAAAGCAAAACCAAACTCAATTCTTTTATCGACGCTACAACCTTTTATATCCCAAATGATTCATAACAATACTAAAACATTATTATCAAGCATAAATCTACATACCAAAATCTAGAATCAAAAAAATTGCTCCATTTAGCGAGTAATTCACAAAGTAAAACATTACTCCATCCATCAAAGTTACAACTTTTTCCATCCCTAATGATTCACCGACACACCAAAACACTACGAACCGACACGAATCACAAATCTAGAAATCCAAAAAGAAAAAGAAACGCTCACCCTGATTCAACAAGCGGCTGCATATGGGAAGCATCTGGGAGAAGGGCCCAATCTTCTGATGCTCTGCCAACAACGCTGTCAAGTACTGGCTATAGCATCAACAACAACAGAATCAAAGTAAATACAAGAAAAAGACTCAATCTTTACATAGAATAAAATAAAACTCTGTTTTTTTTTCTTGGCATACCTATCTACATCTAGAGTTCCTCTTATTTGTGGAGAGATGGCTCGTGCTGGAGAGGAGAAGCTGTGACTGTACAAGCCTGCCATAGTTTTGTGAGACGAAGAAGAAAAAAGTTACTTTTTTTATATGTGAATAACCATGAAGACACCCTTGAAAATTTTTGGTTCAGAAATATGAGGAAGAAAGATTATATATATATATATATATATATATATATATATATATATATGTATATGTTATACGGGATATGAGCATAGGCTCATATTTCTATATTAGTAATGCATATGTGGACCAATACGAATAGATTTCTACATCCCCATGTGCACTAGTACACTCTATTTCTATTGGTCCACGTGTGCATTGGCTCATTAGTACACTTCATTCCTATTGGTCTCCATTTCTATTGGTCCACATGTGCATTGGCTCATGTAGGAATATGAGCCTATGACTCATATTACTTTTTTCTATATATATATATATATATATATATATATATATATATATATATATATTGTACCAAATTATTACAACAATTATTACACCAAACAATCTCAACCACACATTTATTTCAATCATGGAAATATAAATCATCCCATAAAGTAGGTGTCACATCAGCATGCTTTATAACCACACATTTAAAAATATTTGTTGCAATAATTGTTGCAATAATCCTTGATGCAATATCCCCTCACACACACACACATACACACACACATATATATATGGAAAAAAGGGATATGAGTCATAGGCTCATATTCCTACATGAGCCAATGCACATGTGTCCACATGTGTGTGTGTGTATATATATATATATATATATATATATATATATATGGTAAACGGGATATGAGTCATAATGCTCATTTTCCTACATGAGTCATGCACATGTGGAGCAATAGAAATAGACTTGCACATCCCATGTGCACCCATGTGCACTAGTACACTCTATTCTTATTGGTCCACTATTCAACTTGATACCCTGAATTTTGATAGACACTAACTTAATACCCTATCTCCACTAATATTTTCAACTTGATACCCTTTGTATTTTCACGGTTAAATTTGTCATTAAATTTTTTTTGACCAAACTACCTCGTCTTCTTCCCCCTACCCTCCGCCACCCCCTCCCGCCGCTGCCTCATGCACCCCCTGTAGCCACGAACCTCCCCTACCCTCCCTCCATGTGCGCTAGAGGTGCGCAACGTTTTGGTTCGGTTCAAACCGAACCAAATATATAAAAACCAAAATAATCGAAAATCGTATTTCTCAAAACCGAAAACCGAACCGTTTTCTAAAAAATCGAAAAAATTGAACTGAACTAATTCGGTTCGATTTTCGATCGGTTCGATTTCATGGGCCAATGGACCGAACCTTTACATTTTAGCAAATGGGCTTATTTAAATAACATATCTTCAAAAAAAATCTAGCATTGTTGTATTTATGAATTATTATAATTATAGAGTGAAAAAAATATTAATATATATATATCGATTGAGAGTAGAGAGAGCGCTCAAAGAAGTGCCGATAGAGAATGGGAGGAGAGAGAGAGAGCGTAGTTGAAGTGCGGGCCGAGATAGGAAAGGAAATAGGTGCTTCAAGACTCCGCACGCACGACGTCTACTGCACGATCACCTGTATTTCCATGAACATATGATCAATACATCTTCTACTCTCCGGACTCCCTAACGTTGTCGTCCGCCGCTACGTCCCGGTTCGGGAATTTTAACCCGATTCCCTTTCGAAGCTCGTGCGGCGACGCGCTCTCTGACGGGCTTCCCCCGTCTCTTAGGATCGGCTAGCCCATGTGCAAGTGCCGTTCACATGGAACCTTTCCCCTCTTTGGCCTTCAAAGTTCTCATTTGAATATTTGCTACTACCACCAAGATCCGCACCGACGGCCGCTCCGCCCGGGCTCGCGCCCCAGGTTTTGCAGCGGTAGTCGCGCCCTCCTACTCATCGGGGCCTGGCGAACGCCCCGATGGCCGGGTGTGGGTCGCACGGTTAAGCGCCATCCATTTTCGGGGCTAGTTGATTCGGCAGGTGAGTTGTTACACACTCCTTAGCGGATTTCGACTTCCATGACCACCGTCATGCTGTCTTAATCGACCAACACCCTTTGTGGGTTCTAGGTTAGCACGCAGTTGGGCACCGTAACCCGGCTTCCGATTCATCCTGCATCGCTAGTTCTTCTTACCAAAAATGGCCCACTTGGAGCTCTCGATTCTGTGGCGCATCTCAACGAAGCAGCCGGTGCTCCGCCGAGCACGACGAGGAGAATCGCTCGTTCTGCCGTCCTTTCCAGCATTTCGTGGCCCAGCGACGAGTCGCGGCGCACGCAGCAGGGCGGCAGCGAAGAGCTCGCTGCACGATCGAGGGGCGGGTCGCGCCGCATTGAGCAAGGTGACGAATTTAGCTCGTCCGGGGTCGTCGTCGCATCTCCGCTGCGACGCATTTCGGTCGCATCGCACAGTGCGCATACGGCCGCGCACCCGCGCTGTAAACCCCCAGAATTTTCAAATTATTAAATCTTGGATTTTTCCTAATTTTCTGGAATTTTCTGGGAATTTTTTGAAATTAAAATCAAGGTTTTAATTAATAAATAATTTTTAATTGTTAATAAATAATATTAAAATATCATGGAAATAATATTTTTGGGTGTAAAATGAAAAACTGGACTTAGGGTAATTTTTCTGGATTTTTCTGGGCCTCAGACCTATTTTTAAATGCCTAAAAATAATTTTTATTAATTAATTAACTATTTTTAATTAATTATTATTATTATTATTATTATTATTTAATCCCGGCCCAGCCCGCACCCTGGCCCATTGGGCCGCGGCCCAGCCCGTCTTGACGGGTCGGGTCGGGCTCACCCGAACCCGCCCGCTCCGGCCAGCCCGACCCGCACGCCAGTTCCCCCCAGCCCCCACGTCGCCCGACTCCACCGCCGCCCTCCGCGCGCAGCGTCGCGTCCACCGCGCCACGCCCCCTCTTCTCCGCCGTGCTCGGCCTCCCCCTAACCGCCTCCTCCCCTATTTAAACTCCCCCCCTTCTTCTTCTTCCTCCCAACTCCGGCCGAAACCCTAGACGAGCTCCGCCCTCTCCTCCGCCACCTCGCCTGAGACCCCCGGCCAGCCCAGCGTCGTCCTCCTCCCTCGGCGCCGCCTCCTCCTCCTTCCTCCTCCGTCTCCGGCAGCAGCAACGAGCAGCACCAGCAGCAGCAGCCTCCGCCGCCTCCCAGCGCGCCGCCGTGCTGCGCCGCCCTCCGCCGCAGCACCCCCAGCCACCCTCGGCCTCCCCGCCGCCGTGCCGACCACCGGCCACCGCCGCAGTAGCCAAACTCTAACCCTAGCCCTAATTCTCCTTCCCGTGTCCGACACGAGTCGGACACGACTCGACCCTGATTTTCGGGTCCCCTTCAGGTGCATGTAACTTTTTGTTCGTAGCTCCATTTTTAATTTCGCAAATTGCGTTGTGAAGCCTGTATGACCCTCTCGGTGCCCGGATAAACCGTTCGGGGCATCGCGCCCTGTGGTGATCGCACACCGCGATCCAAAAACAGAAAAAACCAGACCCTGTTTCACCCCGGAACTGAGTGCGCCCCGCCAAACGGGACGACTTGGTCGCGTGCGGTCTTCACAGATACGTGTGCGTCGTCGATACGGACGTGTGAGATTTCGTGGAAGCTGATTCGGGTGTGCGTGCACACCGGAATCAACGCGTATCCGCGGACATCGTCCCGTATCCGACTTTTCGGCTTTTCGCCCTAACTTCTTGTACACTCGTCAGATCGAGACGAAACTTGCGCCATCGGACTCGTAGCGATACGCTGGTCCTGTGGGTCAAGTTTGGTTCGATTCTGAGAACGTTGACGAAATCGCGTGTCGTGGGCCCCACAGGCCCCGCTCGACGGGCGATTTTGTGTTCGGCTCATCGGAATCCAAATCTGGAAGTTCCGTTGGGTTCGTATCAGTGTTCCTGACCTGTTGACACTAAGTTTGGTGAATTTGGAGACCGTTGACCCGGACACGTTTTTCGGTGCAAAGCGGGCCCACCGGCGGACCCCGTTTTGACCCGAAACTGCCGTTTTTGCCCTTGTCTCCAAATTGGACCCAAGGACAGGCGTTTCTAGCTATTTGGCATCTTTTGAGCGTGATGGTAATGTCTATTTCAGCTTTTGGACTCATCTCTGGAAATTTCTCCAAGAACCAATTAATCAGATCCAAACAACAGGCAAGTACCTGCACTTCAAGTTAAATCTTTATATTGTGATAATTAATTCCCTGCTTTACTAGTACCCTTGATGATTACACCTAGTGTTAGAAATGCTGGATTTTATGTCTTGAATATTGGAGTTCATGTCTTATTTTTCATGTCGGGTGGGAGAATACTAGAAGGCATGTAGTTTACCCTTTCCCCTGCCATGTTTAATAGCTGTTGGTACACGACTGTACCTCAGCCGGATCTCGATTTCCCCTGTTTAATAGCCATTTATGACGGCCGGATTAGCCTTATAAACCCCTACATGCCAACTATGTATTCTAAAAACAAACACAAGTTCACACAGATAGTTTCTGGTCATATTATATTTCTTGCTGACTGTTGTAGTTCACTTCCTGTCTTATTTATTTCTGTTTTCTCATATTCCTGTTTACGGCATTAACTCTGAGATATTGATGTTCTTTTATGCAGTTTCTCAACATGATATTCATTTTAATTGTCATAAATATTTAGTTTAATCTTGTTGTGCACTGTGTACTTTGCTCCTTTCCTGACTGGATCTGTTGATTTAGGCGATGATAAGGACCTTACCCCTACATATTATGGTCCCTATGAGGGTACAGATGATACTTATGAGGAGCCAGATCCCACCCAGGAAACCCCTGCTGCAGAGTAGCTAGCAGTAGCTATCTTTTATTTCTGTTTCTTATCTTAGTAATCGGGTTTGTCCCCGATTTTATTCTGAATTTCTGTACTAAAATATTTGAATCTGTTGTCGTATTTATTTCAGTTGCAATCTTAAGTTTCTGTTCTCATTATTATCTTGCCTATGTTAATTGTGAATGAGCTAGTTTAGTAAATCTGGAATTGACCTAGACAGCGTACTACCGCCGACTCTGCGGCGTAGGCTGGACGTACCCACGCACTCGTGCCCGAATTTCCGGGTGCGGGTCGTGACACGCGCCCTGTGGCCTCACACAGCAAGCTTCGCACAAGGGTCTGTGGTGCAGCCGCGGGCCTAGCTGCACCGAGCGCGGCAACGATAGGGTCGGGTCGGGGGGATTTCGTTCGCACCGCACTGCATTTTGTCCACTCGCATTTCGTTGCCCACCTCAAATTTCAGCCCAACACACTGCTTCCCCCTATAATAGATTTGCAGTTTTATTGTGGGGCTGACTCCGGGGGTCCAAAGTGCTCGAGGAGCTTGTCATTTTTAGAGGAAACTTGCCCAACCCCCCGCCCGCGCGGGGGCAAGGAGCAGCCACGAGACGTGGCTGTTTCTGTCGCACAGTAGGGGAACCGCAGCGCGCGCGAGAAAACTGTTGCAACGCCGCGCACCGCGCCCCTGGAATTCCTCACCTCGCTCAAGCGATGCCGCCGCTCGATGCGCGGGTCACCTCAGTGCGGCACCGTGCGCACAGGTCAGCCGCGTTTGACGCATCGTGGAGCACGTGAATGTCGAAATCCTCGCCTCCGTGCGGCGGGCCTGTCGCGCGTGACGAAACCCTCCGCGAACACCACCTTCCCCCTATAATAGATTTGCAGTTTTATTAGGAGGTTGACTCCGGGGGACCAAAGTGCTCGAGGAGCTTGTCATTTTTTGCACCGCGCTGCAACGCGAAACCGTGCGCGCGATACAGCGTGTCAGGCCCACGCCGGCAGGTATGAAGGGCACGAAAGAACCTTCGTTGGTGGCCCAAAGCAGGGACGAAGGACACTACAAAACATGATAGAGCAAATGACAGTTCCAAGTAACAGAAAGAGGGATTGGGAATTTTAGAAAAGGAGGAGGAGAAAATTTCCGTAATTTGGACGTGGGATCCAAAAGAAAAAAATTATGGACCTTAGGTAATCCCCGTTCTGTTAAATCTGACAACATGATCAAGTGAATAACTGTAAAATTTGGCCACTTAAACTCCTGGGCTGCGGAGTTTGAAGGGCACGAAAGAACCTTCGTTGCTCGTGGGCAGAATCTGCCGCGGGGCGCTCACGTTGCTCGCCCCCGGCCGCCCGAGACGGCCTGTCAGGCCCACGCCCGTGCACAATAACTGGTTGCGTGCGCAGGAAGTGCTGCAACCGCACGACGTCTACTGCACGATCACCAAAACGAGGCAGGTATGAAGGGCACAAAAGAACCTTCGTTGGTGGCCCAAAGCAGGGACGAAGGACACTACAGAACATGATAGAGCAAATGACAGTTCCAAGTAACAGAAAGAGGGATTGGGAATTTTAGAAAATGAGGAGGAGAAAATTTCCGTAATTTGGATGTGGGATCCAAAAGAAAAAAAATATATGGACCTTAGGTAATCTCCGTTCTGTTAAATCTGACAACATGATCAAGTGAATAACTGTAAATTTTGGCCACTTCTCCTGGGCTGCGGAGTTGGGCTCCACACACGTCTCAGCCACAAACTACAGCCCAAAAGAAATTCATTCTCCTTACAGAGAGGGCATTTCTGCCACAAAGGCCCGGGGACTTTCCTGGGTATAGTTTTACACCCATTCACTTTCTAAGGGCCACATTGACTAGACTTCAAATCCACTCCTTAATACAAGAAGAAAATATTTCCCAGCCGATATGGGACTATTGTTTATTCGACTCCACTGCTATTGGGTAAAAACTCCTCTTAATTTTTTTGATATCAACACCTCTAACACGATAGCAAAGCCGTATACTGTCTTCATCTTTTATTTTTGTATCACGCTCCTTTATTATCCAATGTGTCCGTGAGTACTTCAAGCTAAACTCTGTCCTCTTAAAAAAAGGCAAATTATAAGGGCACTACAACTTTTACTTGGGACTAGCACATTAAAAATTTACAAAAAAATTACAAATTTGCCATCCTAAAAGTTACTTGGGACTAGCCCAAATATTTATCATAGATAATTACAAGTTTGCCACTCCCAAATTCGGGACTGTTATAATTAGGACTGTCAAAATTTTAACAGTCCTATAAATTGTTAGGACTATCATAATTTTGACAGTCCCACAAGCTATGTGGACTGTCAAAATTTTGACAGTCCTAATTTTAACCCACTGAAAATTTTATATAAAACTAGGACTGTCAGGATTTTGACAGTCCCACAAACAATGAGGACTGTAAAAATTTTGACAGTCCTCATTTTAATTGTCAGGATTTTTTTTTTAGTTTTTTCTATTTAGTTAGTTTTGGATTTTAATTTTTTTTATTTAGTTTAACATCCAAAATAAATATGTTATCAATGAACAAAAAAAAAAAAATCTACCGTACGAATATTACGTCTGCCTTCGATCAGACTTCGAACGGCCATAACTATTTGTTTTCAAATCGTTTTTGGTCACACAATATGTCGATTTGTATGTTTTCGACGAGAGTAACACAATTCGTGTAGAGAGAATTTTCATCCGAAGTAAGACGTACATATTACAGGCAAAAATATAAAATATAAAACTTTAAAGTATCATAACTTTTGACTGAGAGATCGAAACAAGCTCCAGTTTGTGCCAAAATGACCGTATAGAAAAGTACTTCGGGATAAACTGTTTTACCGTTTGACAGACTTCCCAAATTTTTAGAATCGCAAAAAAACGATGTTTCGACCTCCAAATTTTACTTTTGGTAAAATTTTTTTTATAAAATATTTAATGTACCAATAATAAATTTACTATTTTAAATAACAGAATACTTTAACAAATTTTAAGGATAGAAAATTTAAGGATATTTTGAAATTGCCCCCCCCCCCCAACAATTAACAAAAATAAATTAACAGAAAAAAAATTTAGGACTGTCAAAATTTTAACAGTCCTACCAATGGGAAGGACTGTCAAAATTTGTGGAAGGACTGTCAAAAGTTTTACAGTCCTAAAAATATATATTGAATTTTTTGGACTGTCAAAATTTTGACAGTACTTCCAATTGGTAGGACTGTCAAAATTTTGTCAGTCCTAAAAATCAACATATATGTCAAATTTTGACAGTCAAAATTTTTAGATCATGATTTTTAGACTGTCGACTGTCAATATCAAAAAATTTAGGACTGTCAAAATTTTGACAGTCCTAAAAATTCAACATACATCTTTAGGACTGTCAAAATTTTGACAGTCCTTCCAATTGGTAGGACTGTCAAAAGTTTGACAGTCCTAAAAATATATGTTGAATTTTTAGGACTGTCAAAATTTTGACAGTACTTCCAATTGGTAGGACTGTAAAAATTTTGACAGTCCTAAAAATCAACATATATGTCAAATTTTGACAGTTCTTCTATTTTTTTATTTTCTTTTTTGATTTCCTGTGTGCTGTTATTTTTTTTTGTCATTGTGTTATTATTTTTGTCTTCCGGCGGCGGAGTGGAGGACCAGGTGGTAGCGACGGAGGAAGGAGGGGAGAGAGGAGCGTCGGACGCCGAGGTAGTCGAGCACCGAAAGAGAGTACGAGACGGAGGAATGGGAGAGGAAGGAGGCGGCGGGAGGCGGGGGAGGAGGCAGAGGCGGCGACGGCGACGACGACGGGAGGCGGCGACGGGAGGCTGCGGTGGAGGACGGGGGAGGAGGCGGAGGAGGACGGCGGGAGGGGGGAGGGCTCCGGTGGGGTGGGGAGGGTTTGGGAGGGTTTGGGAAGAAGGGTTTCAAAAGTGGGCTAGTATGAGTAAACTAATGGACTAGTGTGAGTAAACTTTGCTCATTAATGGGCTAGTCCCAATCCTGGGCTAGCCCCAAGTAAAAGTAGTAGTGTCCTTATAATTTGCCTAAAAAAGAAGAAGTAACAATTGAGTACCTCCGCCATCAACATAAATATTTCTTAAAAACTTCAGAAAATGTAAAAATAATAATAATGATAAAGTTTTTAAAAAATAACCTTCAGCCTTATAGTAAGTCGTTCTATTCATCAACAGAAGGTCTGCAAGATTTAAGGACAACAAATCTATTGTCCCCTTTCTATTCTATCCAATCATGCCTCATTTTTATTACATGTGGGTCCGAAAAGTGTTTGGGAGAGTATATGAGAATAGGAAGGAAACAACAAATCTGCTCTGAGATTTAAGCCACATTTAACTCCTAGGTGTACATTGGAACGTCAACATAAATGAGAAAAAAGAAATATAAAAAATGTAATTCAGATGTCCAGATTCAAACTCATTTATTTTAGTTATTCAGCTTTTTCAACTAAAATATTGTTATCGTTAATAGATGATGTTATTCGCTTATAAATTTTGTTTAGCATAGGTAATAGTGCATAACATAAAAAATATTCCATAAAAATGACAAAATAAAAACATCAACCGATCAAAGCACATTTTATACAAATGACTACTTCTTTTTTCCATCTTTTTCCTTCCTTTCTTCTCACAATTTTATGGTGATACTGGTGGGGTGTTGTCCTGGGAGTCGTAGGTTCTGCATTCCTTACTTTGATCAAGGTATCTTATTATTCATGTTCATGTTGACAAAACATGTTAAAAAATTAGAAACTATCTCAATATTCATGTTGGCAAAACATGTTTAAAAATTAAAAACAATCTCAATATTCATGTCGGTAAAACATAATTAAAATGGCCCATGCAGGTCTCGAACCTACGACCTTCGCGTTATTAGCACGACGCTCTAACCAACTGAGCTAATAGGCCAACATATTATTTATTTTAGTTATTCAATTTTTCTACTAAATATTGTTACCATTAATAGATGATGTTATTTGCTTATAAATTTTGTTTAGCGTAGGTAATAGTGCATAACATAAAGAATATTCCATCAAAATGACAAAATAAACACATCAACCTATCAAAGCACATTTTTATACAAATGTCTACTACTTTTTTTTCCATCTTTTTCCTTTCTTCTCACAATTTTATGGTGATACTGGTGGGTATTGTCATGGGAGTCGTAAGTCCTGCATTCCTTACTTTGATAAAGGTATCTCATTATTCATGTTCATGTTGACAAAATATGTTAAAAAATTAGAAACTATCTCAATATTCATGTGGCAAAACATGTTTAAAAATTGAAAACAATCTCAATATTCATGTTGGTAAAACATAGTTAAAATGGCCCATGATGGTCTCTAACCTGCAACCTTCGCGTTATTAGCACGACACTCTAACCAATTATCCGCTTATAAATTTAGTTTAGCATCAACCTGTCAAAGCACATTTTAATACAAACATAATTAAAATGGCCTATGCAGATCTCGAACCTACAACCTTTGAGTTATTAGCACAACGCTCTAATCAACTGAGCTAATAGGCCACATATTTTTTTAATTTTATTTAGTCGACTTTTCTACTAAAATATTGTTATCCTTGATAAATGATGTTATTCGCTTATAAATTTGATTTAGCATAAAAAATAGTGCATAACATAAGGGGAGGTCCTGCAGAAAAATAGCTCGACGTCCCAATCTTCTGATGCTCTGCCAACAACGCTGTCAAGTACTGGCTATAGCATCAACAACAACAGAATCAAAATAAATACAAGAAAAAGACTCAATCTTTACATAGAAT
This sequence comes from Iris macrosiphon, assembly GCA_036927795.1. Classification (NCBI taxonomy): domain Eukaryota; kingdom Viridiplantae; phylum Streptophyta; class Magnoliopsida; order Asparagales; family Iridaceae; genus Iris; species Iris macrosiphon. The sequence continues at coordinate 349,674,578 of JAYESA010000004.1, forward strand.
AAAATAAAACTCTATTTTTTTCTTGGCATACCTATCTACATCTAGAGTTCCTCTTATTTGTGGAGAGATGGCTCGTACTGGAGAGGAGAAGCTGTGACTGTACAAGCCTGCCATAGTTTTGTGAGACGAAGAAGAAAAATGTTACTTTTTTTATATGTGAGTAACCATGAAGAAACCCTTGAAATTTTTTGGTTCAGAAATATGAGGAAGAAAGATTATATATATATATATATATATATATATATATATATATATATATATATATATGTGTGTGTGTGTGTGTGTGTGTGTGTGTGAGGGGATATTGCATCAAGGATTATTGCAACAATTATTGCACCAAATATTTTTAAATGTGTGGTTATAAAGCATGCTGATGCGACATATACTTTATGGGATGATTTATATTCCCATGATTGAAATAAATGTGTGGTTGAAATAGTTTGGTGTAATAATTGTTGTAATAATTTGGTACAATATATATATATATATATATATATATATATATATATATATATATATATATATATGGAAAAAAGGGATATGAGTCATAGGCTCATATTCCTACATGTCACGCCCCAGTCCCAAAATGTCGAGGGACTGGCCGCGTGATAATGGCCAGCAGCACGCACCGATGGACAAACCCAATTTAATGGATCCATCGGGGCATACTTAAGCTGTATTACAATGTCCAGGGTTTGCTAATCTCATCCACAGAACAACATGAAAATATCAACCATGAAATAATTGCTGAAAGTAAAGTTACTGTCAAAGATCCAGCAAGGAAATAATACTAAGTCGGGTGGAGACAAATCCACTACCGATAAACAAGAAAATACAGACAAGAAAATATGCTAGAAAGTAACTAAGAAACAGGACCAACCACTGAAATCAAACTCCTGTCTGGTGTTGTTCCATCAGCTGCGGTACTCCTCGTCTGCTAATCTGGAGAACAAAACCAGGTCCTCAGGGGACATAGCAAGATACAAAAGAATACGAGCCAAATACAGTAAATGTCATGCAAGAAAGAGAAGAAAGTAAACACAAACAAATGAGTAACGAGAAATCACTATATCTAAGACAGTGGCATGCCAGTGATGCTATCAGACATAACTACAAGTAATCGGGGTAACCGCATCTCAATGGGAGATCACGATCCTATAGAAAGCAGTCCAACGGGGACTCACAATCTATAGTGTAGCTCTTTCGCAGCCCAATGGGAGCTCACGAAGGAGGTAGTCAAATGAACAAGTCTCTATCGCAGTACAATGGGTACTCACGATCGAGATTCGCTCAAGTGTAGTCAATGTCCAATAACATTCATCTAGGAACTAAGAAATCAGTCAAGTCATCTCCAGGAATGTAGAGTAAACATAAACCATCACAATATGCCTAGGAAACAAGTAGTGATCCAAGGGAAGAGCAAATAAAGTACATGCACGCAAAATGAGGAAATAAAACTAGAGCAGCAGGAATAAATCAACAAGCATCAAGAACTATATATGACAAGGAAGTAACAACTGAAAATCATGCAAACATTGTACAAGTATCTTGCAAGACAATGAAAAATAATCCAGGAGATAAATATCAAAACTGCAGGATTTGGCAAGGTATACTTGCCTGGGTTCTGTTTTCCAATTATAGCTCTGACTTTAGCAGGAATTGCAGGCAGTACTCCGGTTGCTGAAACAGACATCACCATTAGGTCCAGAAAATATCAATCAGCTAGAAACGCCTGTCCTTGAGTCCAATTTGGAGACAAGGGCAAAACGTCATTTTCGGGTCAAGGCGGGGTCCAGATGTGGGCCGCTTTGCACCGAAAAATGCGTCAGGGTCAAAGGTCTCAAAAACAGTCCAACTTAGTGTCAACAGGTCAGGAACGATGATACGAACCCAACGGAACTTCCAGAATTGGATTCCGATGAGCCGTTCTCAAAATCGCCCGTCGAGTGGAGCCTGTGGGGCCCACTACACGCGATTTTGCCAACGTTCTCAGAATCGAACCAAACTTGACCCACAGGACCAGCGTATTGCTACGAGTCTGATGGCACAAGTTTCGTCTCGATCCGACGTGTTTACACTAAGTTACAGCAAGTATCAGAAGGGTCGGATACGGGGCGTTGTCTGCGGATACGCACTGATTCCGGTGTGCACGCACATCCAAATCAGCTTCTGCGAAATCCCGCACGTCCGTATCGACGACGCTGACGTATCGGTGAAGACCGCACGTGACCAAGTCGTCCCGTTTGGCGGGGCGTACCCAGTTCCGGGGTGAAACAGGGTCTAGATTTTTTTCCTGTTTTGGATCGCGGTGTGCGATCACCACAGGACGCGATGCCCCGAGCGGTTTGTCCGGACACCGAGAGGGTCATACAGGCTTCGCAACGCAAAAGACGGAATCAAAATCCGAGCTACGAGCAAAAAGTTATGAATACCTGAAGTGGGCTGAAAATCCGAGATCTTCGTGTCTATCTCGTGTCCGACACGATCCAATGTGTCATGCTCGATTCTAGGGTTTACTGCTCCTTTGGCCGTGTCCGACACGCGGCGCTGTGCTGTGTCCTAGGGTTTGAGCTTCTGGGTTTGCTGGCCGAGCTGTTGCCGGAGCTCAGGCGGAGGGCGGCCAGGTGCTCTCGGCGGCGAGGAGGCGTTCGAGGGGGAGTCTTCGGCTCGCTGAGAGGCGGTGCAGACGACCGGAGGCGAGGTCGAGTCTGCCGGGGCTACTCAGCTCGTAGTCGACGGCTCGCGGGTCGAGCAGCTGCAGGCGGCTCAGGCGCTGCGGAGTCTGTGGAGGACCGCGGGGCAGTGGGAGGCGGAGCTGGTGACGGAGCCGGGCTGGGCGAGGCAGGGAGCTAGGGTTCCGGCGAGATCTTAGGGGAAGCGGAGGAGGAGTCGGAGGGCTTTTATAGGGAGAAAGGGAAGGGAAACAGCCGTCGGGTGAGGAGGCGACGAGACAGCGGCGGCGGGCGTTGAGGAAGAGGAAGGGAAAGGAAAGGCGGCCGGCGGCCGTTACGCGGCGGAGAAGTCGGCCGGCCGCTCAGGCGGTTTTCGGTGATGGAAGAGAAAGGGTTACGGGTTCGGGCGGGTCCAAGCGGGTCGGGTCTGACCCGGATCCGACCCGCTTGGCCTAGGGTGGTTCGGTTTAACTGGACCGGCCGGTCCGGTCCGGTTCAGATCAATAAAACCGGGTTTTATATTGGTTTAAATGTGGTTTAATTAATTAGTTAGTTTTTAGGACATTCAAAATTCATCCGGGGTCCAATAAATTCCCGGAAAAATACCCTATGTCTAGATTTTCATTTTACACCATAAAATATTATTTTTATAATATTTTAATATTATTTTATTAACATTTAAAAATCCTTTAATACTTGAAACACCTGATTTAATTTACAGAAAAATTCAAGAAATTCCAGAAAATTCAAAAATCCAAATTTAAAAATCCTTTAAAATCAGGGGGATTACAATCTACCCCCCTTAAGAGGATTGCGTCCTCGCAATCAAAGAATAACCGGTCAACAGAGATGACACGGTTAGAAGCACATCAAAATCAAAGAAATTCAAGGTTGAGAGTAATACCTAGAAAATTATTTTCCTAAGCATTAAATGTTATTCAATTTCCCAATTGTGGGAAATCTAGAAATTACAGTTTTTTTTTTTTTTTTTTTTTTAGAAAACCAGGTTTTATTCTTTTAAAGCATATCAGGTTAACATTTATAAACAATTTAGGTTATTAGTTATTAGCAAGTTAAAATTGTCAAGTTAGGTCTAGGGTCACGATCCAGCAGGCACGAAATAAAGCAATACTAGGAACAGAACTACAAAACTTACTCGCACTAGCTAATCCATGATCTGCGCGTTCTCCAAAGGCATTGTCAGGGCTTATCTGCGTCCTTGCCGTCGATTCCTCTGCTGCTGCTGAGCTTGCTGGAAGAGCAGTGCCTGGGGTATCAAGGGTGGCCTCGGCTGATACCCTCCTGGAGTTGGTGATAGGACTTCTTGAACTTCCGTTTGTGGTGCTCCCAACGCTGGATAGGTTGGCCTTGGTACTGGTAACGCTTGCTGGTTAACTCTTGGTGCTCTTTCTTGATTCTCTGGACATTCCCTTAATAAATGCTGACTGGATTCGCAAGCTAAACATAATCTCTTTTTGCGTCTGCACTGGTCCTCATTATGGCCTCGTCTGTGACAATATGGACAGACAGGTATTGCTTGTGGAGATGCTTCTGGTGACTGGTGACTGTGAAGTCTCTTTACAGCTTCTTCCTGTGGTGCTCCGGCTGGTACTGATGTGGATGACCTCTTCAGACTGGTCTCTCTCCTGATGACGCGCTCCATGCGTCGTGCTGCAGCAAGGACGTCTGGGTAGGATGTAGGCGCAACGGATCCAATCAGTTTCTGCAGCTCAATGTTTAGTCCGTCGAAAAACTTCTCAGCCTTTTCTTCTTCTGTCTGAATCAATGTAGAGGCAAAATGACTCAGACGAATGAACTCCGCGTTGTACTCTTCCACTGTCAGGTTGTCCTGAGTGAGACGATTGAACTTGTCCCGAAGTTCTGATCGAGCAATGGCTGGAATGTACATCTCCTGGAAGAGTCTGGAGAACTCTTCCCAAGTAACTCGGTCTGGTCCGAGTCGGGTCTCTTCAGATAGCCACCAGTGATGAGCATTGTCCGTCAATTGCATTTTGACTGCAGTCATCCAACGTTCCCTTGGAAGTTCTGCTGCTTCTAATTGATGTTGTGTGTTGGTGAGCCACTCATGTACTTCGGTGGGCTCCTCTTTTCCTGAGAAGGTACGGGGCTTCAGCTGGCGAAAATCGGCGATAGAACCCGTTGTTGGCCGTCTTGCCTGCTCTAGTATGGTTACTAGACTGCGACTCCAAGCCTCTTGTTGAGCTTGCACTATTGCATAGATCATTTGAAACATCTGCTGCCCGTCCATGGCCTGCCCTGGTGGAATTACGGGCAATTGCGTCGAAGGTGGAATGTCATGTTGCTGGATTCTCGTGGCATGATGACTTGCTTGTTGAGTTGATCGTCCTTTATCAACTGGTGTCGCTTCATCTTCGTTGGTTACCAAAGCATCCCGTGGAGATATTGCAGGAGCCTCGTCGTTTGCTCGTGAATCCATAACTCTGCAACCAAAATAAACAATGAGAGGCGCTCAGGAATCAAGGCAGGATGCAATTCAAGAAATTGATTTGAATCCGATATAGATATCAAGAACGTTTCAAGCAAGTGGATGAGATCCTAGAAATTTATCCTATCTTATTGCAGGCATGTTCGGTCCCTAAGTTGAAACCGAACAATTTAGTCGTGGACCTGCATGGGCCACCACAAAAACCATGTCACGCCCCAGTCCCAAAATGTCGAGGGACTGGCCGCGTGATAATGGCCAGCAGCACGCACCGATGGACAAACCCAATTTAATGGATCCATCGGGGCATACTTAAGCTGTATTACAATGTCCAGGGTTTGCTAATCTCATCCACAGAACAACATGAAAATATCAACCATGAAATAATTGCTGAAAGTAAAGTTACTGTCAAAGATCCAGCAAGGAAATAATACTAAGTCGGGTGGAGACAAATCCACTACCGATAAACAAGAAAATACAGACAAGAAAATATGCTAGAAAGTAACTAAGAAACAGGACCAACCACTGCAATCAAACTCCTGTCTGGTGTTGTTCCATCAGCTGCGGTACTCCTCGTCTGCTAATCTGGAGAACAAAACCAGGTCCTCAGGGGACATAGCAAGATACAAAAGAATACGAGCCAAATACAGTAAATGTCATGCAAGAAAGAGAAGAAAGTAAACACAAACAAATGAGTAACGAGAAATCACTATATCTAAGACAGTGGCATGCCAGTGATGCTATCAGACATAACTACAAGTAATCGGGGTAACCGCATCTCAATGGGAGATCACGATCCTATAGAAAGCAGTCCAACGGGGACTCACAATCTATAGTGTAGCTCTTTCGCAGCCCAATGGGAGCTCACGAAGGAGGTAGTCAAATGAACAAGTCTCTATCGCAGTACAATGGGTACTCACGATCGAGATTCGCTCAAGTGTAGTCAATGTCCAATAACATTCATCTAGGAACTAAGAAATCAGTCAAGTCATCTCCAGGAATGTAGAGTAAACATAAACCATCACAATATGCCTAGGAAACAAGTAGTGATCCAAGGGAAGAGCAAATAAAGTACATGCACGCAAAATGAGGAAATAAAACTAGAGCAGCAGGAATAAATCAACAAGCATCAAGAACTATATATGACAAGGAAGTAACAACTGAAAATCATGCAAACATTGTACAAGTATCTTGCAAGACAATGAAAAATAATCCAGGAGATAAATATCAAAACTGCAGGATTTGGCAAGGTATACTTGCCTGGGTTCTGTTTTCCAATTATAGCTCTGACTTTAGCAGGAATTGCAGGCAGTACTCCGGTTGCTGAAACAGACATCACCATTAGGTCCAGAAAATATCAATCAGCTAGAAACGCCTGTCCTTGAGTCCAATTTGGAGACAAGGGCAAAACGTCATTTTCGGGTCAAGGCGGGGTCCAGATGTGGGCCGCTTTGCACCGAAAAACGCGTCAGGGTCAAAGGTCTCAAAAACAGTCCAACTTAGTGTCAACAGGTCAGGAACGATGATACGAACCCAATGGAACTTCCAGAATTGGATTCCGATGAGCCGTTCTCAAAATCGCCCGTCGAGTGGAGCCTATGGGGCCCACTACACGCGATTTTGCCAACGTTCTCAGAATCGAACCAAACTTGACCCACAGGACCAGCGTATTGCTACGAGTCTGATGGCGCAAGTTTCGTCTCGATCCGACGTGTTTACACTAAGTTACAGCAAGTATCAGAAGGGTCGGATACGGGGCGTTGTCTGCGGATACGCACTGATTCCGGTGTGCACGCACATCCAAATCAGCTTCTGCGAAATCCCGCACGTCCGTATCGACGACGCTGACGTATCGGTGAAGACCGCACGTGACCAAGTCGTCCCGTTTGGCGGGGCGTACCCAGTTCCGGGGTGAAACAGGGTCTAGATTTTTTTCCTGTTTTGGATCGCGGTGTGCGATCACCACAGGACGCGATGCCCCGAGCGGTTTGTCCGGGCACCGAGAGGGTCATACAGGCTTCGCAACGCAAAAGACGGAATCAAAATCCGAGCTACGAGCAAAAAGTTATGAATACCTGAAGTGGGCTGAAAATCCGAGATCTTCGTGTCTATCTCGTGTCCGACACGATCCAATGTGTCATGCTCGATTCTAGGGTTTACTGCTCCTTTGGCCGTGTCCGACACGCGGCGCTGTGCTGTGTCCTAGGGTTTGAGCTTCTGGGTTTGCTGGCCGAGCTGTTGCCGGAGCTCAGGCGGAGGGCGGCCAGGTGCTCTCGGCGGCGAGGAGGCGTTCGAGGGGGGAGTCTTCGGCTCGCTGAGAGGCGGTGCAGACGACCGGAGGCGAGGTCGAGTCTGCCGGGGCTACTCAGCTCGTAGTCGACGGCTCGCGGGTCGAGCAGCTGCAGGCGGCTCAGGCGCTGCGGAGTCTGTGGAGGACCGCGGGGCAGTGGGAGGCGGAGCTGGTGACGGAGCCGGGCTGGGCGAGGCAGGGAGCTAGGGTTCCGGCGAGATCTTAGGGGAAGCGGAGGAGGAGTCGGAGGGCTTTTATAGGGAGAAAGGGAAGGGAAACAGCCGTCGGGTGAGGAGGCGACGAGACAGCGGCGGCGGGCGTTGAGGAAGAGGAAGGGAAAGGAAAGGCGGCCGGCGGCCGTTACGCGGCGGAGAAGTCGGCCGGCCGCTCAGGCGGTTTTCGGTGATGGAAGAGAAAGGGTTACGGGTTCGGGCGGGTCCAAGCGGGTCGGGTCTGACCCGGATCCGACCCGCTTGGCCTAGGGTGGTTCGGTTTAACTGGACCGGCCCGGTCCGGTCCGGTTCAGATCAATAAAACCGGGTTTTATATTGGTTTAAATGTGGTTTAATTAATTAGTTAGTTTTTAGGACATTCAAAATTCATCCGGGGTCCAATAAATTCCCGGAAAAATACCCTATGTCTAGATTTTCATTTTACACCATAAAATATTATTTTTATAATATTTTAATATTATTTTATTAACATTTAAAAATCCTTTAATACTTGAAACACCTGATTTAATTTACAGAAAAATTCAAGAAATTCCAGAAAATTCAAAAATCCAAATTTAAAAATCCTTTAAAATCAGGGGGATTACACTACATGAGCCAATGTACATGTGGACCAATAGAAATAAAGTGTACTAGTGCATATGGATGCACACAGGATGTAGAAATCCATTACTATTGGTCCACATGTATATATATATATATATGGTAAACGGGATATGAGTCATAGTGCTCATTTTCTTACTTAAGTCATGCACATGTTGACCAATAGAAATAGACTTGCACATCCCATGTGCACCCATGTGCACCAGTACACTCTATTCTTATTGGTCCACTATTCAACTTGATACCCTGAACTTTGATAGACACTAACTTAATACCCTATCTCCACTAATATTTTCAACTTGATACCCTTCATTTTTTCACGGTTAAATTTGTTATTAATTTTTTTTGGCCAAACTACCTCGTCTTCTTCCCCCTACCCTCCGCCACCCTCTCTCGTCGCTGCCTCCTACACCCCCTGTAGCCACGAACCTCCCCTACCCTCCCTCCCTGTTCGCTAGAGGTGCGCAACATTTTGGTTCGGTTCAAACCGAACCAAATATATAAAAACCAAAATAATCGAAAATCGTATTTCTCAAAACCGAAAACCTAACCGTTTTCAAAAAACCGAAAAAATTGAACTGAACTAATTCGGTTCGATTTTTGATCGGTTCGATTTCATAGGCCAATGGACCGAACCTTTACATTTTAGCAAATGGGCTTATTTAAATAACATATCTTCAAAAAAATCTAGCATTGTTGTATTTATGAATTATTATAATTACAGTGTCACGCCACAGTCCCAAAAATATACGGAACTAGGCCACGTGGCATTGGCCAGCTGACACATCACTGGGGGATCACCCAATTTAATGGACCCAAAGTGATGTGCTACGCTGTCCTAAAATACTACGAGTCTAAATACAGGTAAATCTATCTCATCCACAGGAATATCATAAAATATGGGAACTAGTGCTGAATATATATAAAGCTAAGTCTGAAATGTCATAATACAAATCAGACAATATCTTGTGGGAACAAACCCACTACAAAAGATAAGCAAAAGTGAAATAAGATGACTAGTGCATCATCCTCGAAATATGTAGCTCCAACTCCAGGTGTACTCAGGCAGATTCTGATGGCATCTCCTCTAACTCCTTCTCAGGGGCATATCCAGTCTCCTGTCCAGGTCCATGTACTGTGGGGTAGAGTGTCTCATCTAAACCTGGCAGGGAACCAGGTCCTCAATGGGACGTAACAAGATACATAAAATAACATGCCATGTATGTAAATACTGAATAAATAAATACAGGGTGCTAACCATCTAAGTGAATGCAATTTGAGACAACCTAGTATGTATGGGAAAGTGTGGCTAGACATATGCTGACGTAATTCACCAATCCGTAGTGACTGGCTAGTATATGCCACATATGCCCCCTTTCAAGGGCACTATACAATTTTCCATCTACGATGAGTATGGTCACAGGAATATATATATATAACATCCGTATCACTCCGTCGAGTGCGACATCAGGATAAAGAGGTGGATGTCCCATACGTCTTTTAGTCGTTCTCCCCGCCCAATGTAACTAATGCCAAGTCGTAATTTTCCTGATTTTGTTCTAAGCCGTGATGCACGTCGTACGTACTGGTAGCTAATCAACTACGTAAACTTGCATCCCAAAATGAAGTGCAACCTTGTTGCGTGTACCCGTGATAGGGTCTAAGAGGATATTAGGATACCCTCACAGTTGATGGTAAGTCTGTAAGGACTAGGTTAATTACACTACGTGTCAACGTATTTGTTGACGGTACCCGAGGCAGTCTCAGATACATACTGTTTATATGTAAATTTACTAAAAAGAACATTTAACAGTTAATATTTAAACAGTAAAAACTTGGCAAGGTATACTTGCCTACTCCCTGATAGTGTTGGAAACCTGTTCTCAAATTCAAGTTTGAGGGTGCTGGTGACAAGGAGTCACTGGCTGTGCTGGAGATAGTTTCTGTTAAAACATACAGGTTCGTGAATATCATGGGTATGATAAAGGTATATATATATATATACTTATATACATATATGATAATATATATATAGGATACATATATATATATATATATATATATAGAGTATATATATACATATATTTATAGTATATATAATGGTATATATATATATATAGCATATATATAATAATGAAAAAGACAGGGCAGAAAGTAAATACATATATATATCTATGTACTGTATTTATACAGTACTATATAATAGATATTATACATAGATAATATATATATATATAGATATATAAAATAAATTGAAGGACAGAGCAGGAATTAAATACATATATAAATACATATGCTGTATTATCCAGCAATATATTATATAGTATATAATATATATATATATATATATATATATATATATATATATATATATATATATATATATATATATACATAGATATATAATAAATTGAAATGACAAGTGCAGGAAATATAAATATGTACTGTATTATACAATACTATATAGTATATATTATATATATATAATATATATATATAGGTATAAAAATGAAATGACAATGCATGAAATGTAAAGATATATATATATATATATATATATATATATATATATATATATATATATATATATATATATATATATATATATATATATATATATATATATATATATTTGCTGTATTATCCGGCATTAATAATATATAATATACATATATATAAATATGTATATATAAAACAGAAAAAGAAATGCTGAAATGTAAATATATATATATATATATATATATATATATATATATATATATATATATATATATATATATATATATATATATATATATATATATATATATATAATACTTATAGTATTATATAATATATATAATATATATAGTAGTGTATATATAACACTGATTTATATATATATGTATAAATTATATATATAAGTAATATAATACATATAATACGCATATATATATATATATATATATATATATATATATATATATATATATATATATATATATATATATATATATATATATATATATATATTTATTATACATAGGTATACATAAATATACATATATATATACACATATAATAGTAGTATTCATATGTATATATAATATATAATAATACTATATATATACAGTATAATATACTGTATTTATATAGTATATTAGTAATATAATATATATTATATATTATCATATATATAGATATACATATATATATACATATATATATATACATAATATATATACATATATATATATACATATAAGTATTTATACATATTTACATATATATAGGGTTAGGGGGGTATACCTTCTGACAGGTGGGGTCCACACGTCGTCGACGGCGAGAGGGCGGCGACGGAGGCGGCGACGGCTGGCCGGAGGAGCGGCAGCAGCAGTAGTTGCTTTCAGCAACAACAGTAGCAGCAGCTGCTTGCGGGGGTGGCAGCGGCGGCTGCGGCGGCGGGGAAGGCGGTGCAGGGTGGGGGTTCGGCGGAGGGAGGTGTGGCGGTGAGTTTGGTGGTGGTGGCGAGGGGTCTACGGTGGCGGTGGGGGTGGCTGGAGGCGGCCGGAGTGAAGTGGGTAGCAGTTAGGGTTAAGGTCGGGAGGTGCTGCGGGGGCTGTCCACGGCGGAGGAGGCGTCGTGGGCCGGAGGGGAAGTGAGGGTCGGGTAGAGGGGGTCGGGGGCGAGTCGACTGGTGGGGGTGGTGGTGGTGCACGGTGGTCGGAGGCGGTGGGGGAAGTGGTTCGGGTGGTGGTGGCTGTGGGTGAGGGTGTTGGGGGAGTTGGCTTGCGGGGGCTGTCCACGACGGAGGAGGTGGCCGGAGACGGTGGGACTTGGCCGGAGGGGAGGTGGGGTAAGGGCGAAGGCTTCGCTGGAGTTGGGTGGCCGGTGGTGGCGGAGGGAGGTGGCTGTGAGGGTTTGAAGAGAGGGGGGTTGGGCTTTATATAGGGGTTTTTCCCAATGGCAAAGTTGTAAATAGTTGGAAATCCTAGGGTATTTTGGTAATTTTGGTTTTAGGATATTTTTAACAGATTTTTCTGGATATTTAGGGACACATGTAAGTGTTAGGGTTAATGGTCAATGAGGTTATGCCACCTCACATGCATTTTGCATAAAAATCCTTGTAATTTCATAATTTGCATAAAAGTCCAAAAATGGATATTTTGCGCAATTACGCAATTTGTCTGGTTAAAAACACTGATTCCTAAAAATACCAAATTGCACAGAAATGAGGGGGACAGCTGGGGGAGTGCTTTGGGATGTGTGGGGGTGAGTCTGGGCAGGGGCAAGGTCAGGTTCTTTGGGTGATACGGGTCACCGTATTTATTATTTAATAAATATTGTGCACGGTGTTCACTAATTATTTAGAGGCAAGTAGGGTCATAATTTTTCTACGGTGTCAATACACTAATTGTAGTATATTCAGTCTAGAATATTATCGTATTTTTGTTTGGGCAAAACAGGTGCCTACTGGTCCTCAAATCTCTAGGGGTACAGAGATGGGTAAAGAGCAGAAAATTAAATAGGAATTAAATACGAACTTTTGTAACGATATTTGTGCGTCTCAAACGAGGCTCAAAATAAAGCATATGGGAGTTGCACAAAATTCAGGAAAATAGTCTAACATGTCTAGGACAGGTATGTGAACTTTGTTTGGGAATTACAGCTAGTGTAATGCTCTAATTAATTGTGTAATGGACAGGTGCACAATCAATAGGATATAAATAAATAAAATATTGCAATAAATTCTAATTTGCTAAAAAATGATTTTAAAATAATGAAATCTGGTCGAGGGAGTTTACATATAGAGTGAAAAATATATTAATATATATATATCGATTGAGAGTAGAGAGAGCGCTCAAAGAAGTGCCGATAGAGAATGGGAGGAGAGAGAGAGCGTAGTTGGGATTAGAAAATATTAGTATATATAAATTAAGAGTAGTTTGTTAAATTACTAAATCTAAATCAGTTTTTGGTTTGGTTCGATTATTCGGATCAAGAACATAAAATTGAATCGATATTTTAAAATTTTAAACAAAAAATCGAACCAATAACCGAAAAACCGAACCATTTGTCGTATTTCGGTTCGATTCAATTCGGTTCGGTTCAGTTCGATTTTCGGTTTCCAACCGTTATATGCTTACCCTTAACCTGTCGCGTGTCCCCCTCCGCGAGCCCCAACTGTCGGTGCTGCTGCCGCTCCCCGCCGCGCGCCTCCAGCCAGTGGCTGTTGTTGTGGTTGCCGCTGCTACCTGCTGCTGCTTGCAAATGTTGCTGCTACTCCCTACACCTCCCCCTCCCCCCCTCCCGACTGTCGGTGCTGGAGAAATGGAGGTTGTCGAAGAAAGATGAGAGGGGGGGGAGGAGAGAAAAGGGTCATTTTCTTTTTTTGTTAGCACTTTTATGACAAAAATGAGGAGACGATATTCAAGGCCGGCCCTGAGTTCATGGGAGCCATAAACGAACTTTCAAAACGGGGTTTCATATATAATGTAAAAAAATTAAAAACTGAAATAAAAGTAAGTTAAAAAAATATATACCACCAAGAATTGAATTTAGGACCTCTTGTACAAGAGTCTTACATAATAACCACTACACCACACTTGTTTTGTGTTAAGAGGGGCTCATGGCACATACTAGTTCTATTTTAAATACAAGATTATTAATATATACATATGTTAAAAATAAAAAAAAATTGGCCTCCTGGTCCGTGGGTTCTCGGCGGTCGTCCTAGCTGCCCTGGGCCAGGGCCAGCCTTGACGGTATTAAGTTGATACCTATCAAAATTCAGAGTATCAAGTTGAACAATTCGAATAGTTGAGGGTATCAAGTTGTAATTTAGCCTAAAACATTACTAGGGAGAAGAGAAAATGAATGTGGTAATTAAGGTCTGGTTTTGGTACTAAAGCAGCTTCTGAAAGCATTTTTGAATTTACTTTTAGATATTATTTTAAGGAAATTTTTTTAGTTTACCCAATTTATAATATAATTTTATATTTATCCCTAAAATAAGGTATTCATTAT